>JAVJIX010000099.1:0-240000 GCA_036785185.1 Paratrypauchen microcephalus | reverse complement strand
GGTACCACTGTATATATATTAGGGGTGGCACGGTTCACAAAATTCACGGTTCGGTTCGTATCACGGTTTAAGGGTCACGGTTTTCGGTTCTGTACGGTTCTTATTGGTTTCTTTCAAAATACACCTTATATCCATTTATCTTAAAGATCCCATGACATGATGCTTTTATATGGTGCCTTCTTCAAAATCAACACTCAGTGCATGAGAAAGACACATGTACACAGACATGGTAAAAAAAATCTCTCTCTGAACATCTCATTCTGAGCGTTGTTGCTTGAATGCAAATGAGAAGGACAGAGATAGGTCAGAGCTGCGGGTGGGGGCCAAATGCGCCGCTGGTTCCTTGTTTTAGCGGTGCGCTGTGTGCTGGCCCCACTTCCGTGTTTTAAGCGCGGAGGAAAAAACGAGAGGCGTTTCAATGAAAAAAACACATTTTCACAGAAAATAAAATTAAACCACTGCTGTTTCAGAGGTCCAGAGGGTCGGATAAAGGACTTCCAAGCCTGGAAACACTTACACGTGCCTCCAGGCAAATAAAAAAACACATTTCGCACTGCGTAGCTCATTCGCCGTCCAAACTCTCTGGGCGTGATTTACAGAGAGTGTGCGTAGAAAAACAGACGGGGGTGGAACTGCATTTTCCGTGTGACGTCAGAAAGTTTCCTTGTTCAGAATCACCCATTTGAGCTGTGTTTTTTTCAAACGCAGAAAAGGACCGCAAATGCTCAGTTTACACATTTCGCAACTTTTGGCCATGTGGGGGGCCCTAAACAGGGTAGGGGAGCTCACATTAACGTTCAAAAACCTCAGAAAGTGAAAATTTCATGCCATGGGACCTTTAATAATCCACACACACAGAGGGGGTCTCACTCCCAGAGGGAACAATAACAGACATTGAGGACAGTTACAAGTACCTTGGTATCCCACAAGCAAATGGCAACCTTGAAGAGGCAACAAGGAAAGCGGCTACAGCCAAATACCTGCAACGAGTAAGGCCAGTCCTAAGAAGTCAGCTCAATGGCAAGAAAAGGCCCAGGCAATAAACAGCTACGCCCTGCCATTGATCAGAACCCAGCAGGAATCATAAGCTGGCCAAAGGAGGAGATACAGACCACAGACGTTGAGACACGAAAGCTCCTGACCATGCATGGAGGGTTCCATCCCAAATCCAGCACCCTGAGACTGTACACGAGCCGGAAGGAAGGAGGCCGAGGACTAGTGAGTGTGGGAACCACTGTCCAGGATGAAACATACAAAATCCATAAGTACATCAAGAACAAGGCCCCGACAGATGATGTGCTCAAGGAATGCCTCAGACAGTGGAGTGCAGAGGAAGAGGTGCTGGAGGGACCATCATGGCAGGACAAACCCCTACATGGGGCGTACCACCGAAACATAACTGAAGTGGCTGATATCAAGAAATCCTACCAATGGCTGGAGAGGGCTGGTCTGAAGGACAGCACAGAGGCCCTCATCCTGGCTGCACAGGAGCAGCCCTTGAGCACCCGAGCAATATAGGCCCAGATCTACCACACCAGACAAGACCCAAGGTGTAGGCTGTGCAAAGAGGCTCCTGAGACAGTCCAGCACATAACTGCAGGGTGTAAGATGCTGGCAGGGAAAGCATACATGGAGCGACACAACCAAGTGGCGGGCATAGTGTACAGAAACATCTGTGCAGAGTACGGGCTGGAGACCCCAAGGTCAAGGTGGGAAACACCTCTGAAGGTTGCGGAGAATGACCGAGCCAAGATCCTGTGGGACTTCCAGATACAGACTGACAGAATGGTGATGGCGAACCAACCAGACATAGTGGTGGTGGATAAGCAACAGAACCGAGCCGTGGTGGTGGACATTGCAATACCAAGCGATGGTAACATCAGGAAAAAGGAACACGAGAAACATTATTTTTTTTTATATATATATACAGTGCCGTGAAAAAGTATTTGCCCCCTTCCTGATTTCTGTGTTTTTTGCATATTTATCACTCAAAACATTGTCAGATCATCAAACCAATTTTAATATCACACAGAAACAACCCAAGGAAAGACAAAATTCAGTTTTTGAATGATGATTCCATTTATTAGTGCACAAAAAAAATCTAAACCTATCTGGCCCTATGTGAAAAAGTAATTGCCCCCCCTTGTTAAATCACAAACTAACTGTGACTAACCACAGTTTTGAGAAAACTTAGTTCAGTTCTACATGCCACACCCACACCTGATTGTCACCACCTGTGTTGAATCAAGAAATCACTTAAATAGTTCCTGTCAAACAAAGTGAAGTTGGCTACAACATCTCAAGAACAAACACATCATGCCACGATCCAAAGAAATTCAAGAACAAATGAGAAAAAAAGTGATAGAAGTCTATAATTCAGGAAAAGGTTACAAAGCCATTCCCAAAGCTCTGGGGCTCCAGCGAACCACTGTCAGAGCCATTATTCAAAAATGGAGGAAACTGGGAACAGTTGCAACCCTTCCCAGGAGTGGTCGACCAACTAAGATTACTCCAAGAGTGCGACGACGGCTCATTCAGGAAGTCACAAAAGAACCTAGACGCACATCGAAAGAACTACAGGCCTCGTTGGCCTCAGTTAAGGTCAGTGTTCATGACTCCACCATTAGAAAAACACTGGCCAAAAATGGCATCCATGGAAGAGTTCCCAGGAGAAAACCACTGCTTTCACAAAAGAACACAAAGGCTCGTCTCACCTTTGCCAAAAAGCACCTTGATGACCCTCAAGACTTTTGGAGAAACATTTTGTGGACCGATGAGTCTAAAATTGAACTTTTTGGAAGGTCTGCAGCCCGTTTCATCTGGCGTAAAAATGGCACAGCATTTGATAAAAAGAACATGGTGCCCACAGTAAAGCATGGTGGTGGCAGTGTGATGGTCTGGGCCTGCTTTGCTGCCTCAGGACCAGGACAACTTGCTGTGATTGACGGAAAAATGAATTCTGCTGTTTACCAGAAGATCCTGAAGGAGAATGTCCGGCCATCAGTTCGTGCCCTCAAACTCAAGCGCTCTTGGATCATGCAACAGGACAATGATCCAAAACACACCAGCAAGTCCACCTCTGAATGGCTCAAAGAAAACAAAATTAAGGTTTTGGAGTGGCCAAGTCAAAGTCCGGATTTAAATCCGATTGAGATGCTGTGGTGTGACCTTAAACGGGCAGTTCATACAAGAAAACCCTCCAATATGGCAGAATTGAAACAATTCTGCATAGAAGAGTGGGCCAAAATCCCTCCCCAGCGGTGTGAAAGACTCATCACCAATTATCGCAAACGTTTGGTTACAGTTATTGCTGTCAAAGGAGGCTCAACTGGCTATTAGATTAAGGGGGCAATTACTTTTTCACATAGGGCCAGATAGGTTTAGATTTTTTTTGTGCACTAATAAATGGAATCATCATTCAAAAACTGAATTTTGTCTTTCCTTGGGTTGTTTCTGTGTGATATTAAAATTGGTTTGATGATCTGACAATGTTTTGAGTGATAAATATGCAAAAAACACAGAAATCAGGAAGGGGGCAAATACTTTTTCACGGCACTGTATATATATATACAGGGAGTCCTCGGGTTACGACGTAGATCCGTTCTTAAGACGCGTCGTAACCCGAATTTCGTCGTAAACCGGATTTTGCCTTTGATCTTCCAACCAAAGCACCAATAACCTTTCCATCTCAATAATTAGACCACTACGCTGCTTGGTTATCACTGCCGCTTTCATAGGAGCAGATCAGAGCCCACATCAGGTACTTCCGCCCACATTGGACACGCACATGAGGCTGTCTTCTTCTCCCTACAACCACAACAGAGCGTATTCTTCCACCACGCGCCGCGCGCCGCGTGCGTTTGTTTACATCTCTTACCACGCTAAACCGCGTAAGACGGAATGACGCGTAATATATACATATTTTTTTTAATGGGGGCGCGTTCGTAACCACGAAACGTCGTAACCCGAGACCGTCGTAACCCGAGGACCCCCTGTATATATATATATATATAAATTTTAAAAATGTGCTCCTCACCTTCCACGGTGGTTGGTCTCTCTCTCATCCAGCTCGGGTCCTCTACCAGAGGCCTGGGAGCTTGAGAGTTCTGCGCAGTATCTTTGCTGTTCCTAGTACTGCACTTTTCTGGACTGAGATGTCTGATGTTTTTCCTGGGATCTGTTGTAGCCATTCCTCCAGTTTGGGGGTTACAGCCCCGAGTGCTCCGATCACCACGGGCACCACTGATGCCTTCACCTTCCAGGCCTTCTACAGCTCTTCCTTGAGCCCCTGGTATTTCTCTAGTTTCTCGTGTTCCTTTTTCCTGATATTACCATCGCTTGGTAATGCAATACCGGCTCCAAACTGGTTGACTGCTAGCCTTGTGAGCTTCATTTGACTGGACCACTGTGGCTAACGTCACACTTTTAGTCTTTTATGCCAAGGTTACAAACGGGCAACACTGGACATGCCAAGCCATCCCTGCCCAACTTTAATTGTCATTCCTCCATTATTGTCACTAAGCTGCATTGGTTACAATCAAACTCTCCCTCCCTCCATCTCTCCCTTCCATTTAGGCCCACCTACCACAACACAAAGCTGCCGTTTAATCCGCTTGTGTGGCACACATGATAAAGACAAGGATTAAAGAGCTGCGGTCCCCGTCTCTGTTGGATTGTCCGGCACAGAGCTGGGTTCAACAGATGTGTGAGGACATGAGGCTCTGTCCTATAGCGTGCTATAAGAGCCACAACTCCTGGGGGGCTATAAATAGGTTGACATTCTGCCCCATGAGGATAAAAGTGAATCAGGAAATGCATGTTTGGATTCATATTTCTGTCCTACCACGGAAGCTGAGGGCACATGTCGGCATTACAGATTCTCAGGAAATGCGTTTTGTGTTTTTTTTTTTTTCAAAATTTGTGATTTTCGTTTTTTTTGCATAATGTGCTAGTTGATATCATGATGAAGCCTCTCCATGTTTCAGATAACAGCATTAGTGACGTTAAAAACATACATTTTTAATTTCAAAAATGCTTGTTAGGCAAGGAAGGCTGAAGAGACCAAACTTTGAGAGGCTGTTTCTTTGCCTGGAAGAATCCATGACTCATCGCTGTACCAGCGAGTGAGTCTGGTAACGCTTGGTCCAAAATGCGCTGCGGTTGCGCGTAGACAGACAGCTATGTGAACCAATCAGAGATTGCGCCATCTTGATTCAAAACTGAGGCGGAACTTCCGCTGCCTAAGAGTGACTTTGCGGGCAAAGGCGGGGGCACTGACGTCACCATCTTTGATCGAATCAGAATCGCGGAGTCCGTTTGTAACCGGAGGAGCGAGGGTGGATGGAGGGTGTCCAAATGGTATCGCGGTGTATAGGAAATACAGAGAGATATCATTTGGCTGGCCAGGTAAGCGGTTTCTGGAATTTCTGGGATCTGCTATGGCTGCTTTCAAATAGAGATAACCTTTTTAAATATGGTCAGATTTTCACATGTAAGACATCATTGGAAAGCTTAGAACCTGTACTTTCAGAATCTGTGAATAACTCAAAACGCCTCCGCGACGACTTAAGACAAGATAATCCTTTATTTGTCCCACAATGGGGAAATTGCAGTGTCACAACGCAAGTTTCAGAAACAGTTGGAAAAAAAAGAGCATGCATCAAAAATTAAGATAAATAATAAGTATTGGAATTGGTTTTCCTGCAGTTGGATACATATAAGAATAAGTGACTTTATTGATCTCACACTGGAAAAATGGGCAGACAGAATGAATTTTCATCTACAGTGGTACCTCACCTTACGAAATTTATTCGTTCCAGAAGTGGTTTCGTAACGTGAATTTTTCGTAAGTTGAGTAGCTATTTCAATGGAAAAGGCCTGATTCGTTCCGTTCTTTCCATTCCAAGGTTTTTTTTATAGTGTAACCTTTTTTTATAGTGTAACATTGTGTTCTGCGTCCTGATTGGCTAAGAGACTAGACCAGGATTAAACGTGGACTAAACCAGGTCTAGACCAGAACTAAACCAGGTCTAAACCTGGACTGGACCTGGACTAAACCAGGTCTAGACCAGAACTAAACCAGGTCTAAACCTGGACTGGATCTGGACTCAACCAGGACTGGACCAGGTCTAGACCTGGACTAAACCAGGATTAAACCACCACGTGCTGTGCGGCTGGTTTGTGGCTCGGGCTCCAGAGGACGCGGTCCATCTCGTGCTCGCAGACCCGGTGCCGGTCGTGCAGACCAGGACTAGGGGTGCGTGCTCCTCCGTGCGGGCGGTGCTCCTGTCTCCGCGCTGCTTCCGGAGTCGTGTCTCCCCCCACGCTTCACTATTAATACATTTTGTTGAAAATCTATGAAAGTTTGAGTGTTTAAACGAGAGACAAATGTGAGAAAAAGTTTAATTCCAGTCTGAGAAAAGCGTATAATGTGTGTGGTGAGGCATTAACAGCCTTAAAACATGTAGAATAATTGTAAAATATAAAGTTGTCGTACTCCGTGGATTTCTCTTATTGCGGGTTATTTCTGGAACCTAACCCCGTGTGTGTTGATAAAGTGTATTTACGTTTCGGGGTGTGCATCTGAGCGCGCATTCATTGAATTTTTGAGATTTCGCGTTTCGTAACTTTTGTAACTCCAAAATTTTACGTGAAGGCGTTTCACAACTTGGATTTTTTGTATGTAGGGTCTTTCGTAAGGTGAGGTACCACAGTAATAAAATATCAAATCACACCTATATACTAGGGATGTCAACAATTAATCGACTTACGATTAATTGTCGATCAAAATGCATTAATTGTAATTAATCACGGACACGCGAACCGCGTGGTCACAAAACAAGGCAACCGCGCACTGCGCTCACTCAACGGCACTCACTCACAACGGCGCTCACTCGTGCGTACACCAGGGCTGCTGAGCACGAGATCAAACCGCGGCGCCCGGAATGTGTAGTCTCAGCCCGAGCCACAAGCCAGCCGCACGAAACCAGCAGCGGCACGTGGTGGTTTAATCCTGGTTTAGTCCAGGTCTAGACCTGGTCCAGGCCCAGTCCAGGTTTAGACCTGGTTTAGACCTGGTCTAGACCTGGTTTAGACCTGGTCTAGACCTGGTTTAGACCTGGTCTAAACCTGGTTTAGTCCACGTTTAGTCCTGGTCTAGTCTCTTAGCCAATCAGGATGCAGAACACAATGTTACACTATAAAAAAATTTTTTTTAAATCAGCGAACCACGATAGAGCGAGGGATTACTGTATTTTGTTATTCAGCATCAATACATTTGTCTGCTTTTTACTAAGGGATAATTAATTGAGCTATATACAATATAATAATACTATGATATATTTATGACTCAGTATTATGTGTACTAGCCTATAGCTTATATTCTTAAAGACCCTATTGAAACACTAAAATTCAGGTGAAAAACGCCACTTATCAGTTAATCGTTAAATCGATAAGGTCAATCAACTATCAATTAATGAATTAATAGATAATTTGCATCCCTACTATATACATATATATTGTTATCATTTGTTTACAGTTTCTGTTAGCATTCAAGGCCGTAATGGGTATTTTCACACGTCTGAACCTGACCTGCTGCCCTATTGTTTTTTGTTTGTTTTGATTTAGGTTTGAGGATAGAGTTATAAATGGAACACAGATCATATCTGAGACCTCCATTTCAGTTCAAGGAAGGATTCTCTTTCTTGACAAATATAGCCTCTTTAACTCCCCTCTCAAACCAGTTCTTTTCTCTGGCCAAGATCTGTACCTCACTGTCCTCAAAGGAGTGGCCCGTGGTTTTTAGGTGGAGATGTACGGCAGATGAAGTACACTCTGGCTCTCACGTCTGTGTTGGTACATCCTCTTGTGAGGATCTTATAGCGCTCACTGCAGTCTTCACTACACTGAATGGAGTAGACCACATTGCTTTGTTTGTGGCTCGGTGTTTTGTCCTTTGGGTGGACGAGTTTCTGCCTTTAAGTGTTTGTGGGTTTGAAATAAACTGGGATTTCATGTTGTCTGAAAATCCTCTGTAGTTTTTCCAAAAACGCCTGCCAGGTAAGGAATAGTTACACCCTTTCCCCTGGGTTCTGATTCTCTGTTGTCTTGTTTCTTGTCCTTGTCTCTCTTGGTTTAGTTGAAAGCCCATTTAGGATATCCACAAACAGAGAGTGCTTTCTGCACATGTTGTTCTTTCTCCTTTCCCTCTGTGCTTGTCGGAACCACTTGGGCTGAACATCTCCACCTACAAGCCACGGGCCACTCCTTTGAGGACAGTGAGGTACAGATCTTAGCCAGAGAAAATAACTGGTTTGAGAGGGGAGTTAAAGAGGCTATTTTTTCAAGAAAGAGAATCCTTCCTTGAACAGAAATGGAGGTCTTAAACATCATTTGTCTCCCATTTATAACTATCCTCAAACCTAAAATCAAAAACAAAGAAAACAATAGGGCTAGCCAGGTCAGGTCCAGTGGTGTGAAAACATCCATTATTATAATAATAATCATCATCAGACCCCCCAGGATTTCGCAGGCATTTTTTGTGATTGTTGCGGGCTAAAATGCCTGAATTTGCATGAGCTTTTCCAAAAAGTTGCGATGAAAGTTGCGGTGCTTTTAAGGTTTTTGTTGCGATTTTGTTGCGGGAGGAAGTGAAAGTTGCGATAAATAGTTATAGATTTTCCCTTTTTGTAATTAAAATTGAGTAATATTTTGAATACTGAGTTATTACTGACAAAGAATACAAGGACACAGATATGGTCCTAAAACAACCTTACCAACATCGAAAATAAATTACTACACGGAGGGGAACTGTTTTGCCCGGTCTTTTGCTGTTATTTTTGTGGGCAAATGGCGCCGCAGACATGTTTCTTTGCCATTAGAAGCCGTGTCCCAATTCCCAGAGTGCACAGTTCATAGCGTGGTTTGAAGGGCATGTGCGTCATTTCTTTTTTGTCCCATGTGCAGTTAACACGCGTTCGCAGACCGCAGTCGTTTCCATGGAAATCGGGGCGTAGACCAAGCGCGTGAAAATGCACGCTTCGCACACTCATATACTGTATCCCAGCATGCACCACGCGCTACTTCTTCTACGGGAGAAAATGGAGTCGGCGGCTGCTTCCCGTAGTTGCAAGACCTGTCGCATTTCGCAGACGGCCATGCGGTCCGCGGAGTGCACTCAGGGCTGAGCAATTGTGCACCGCCTTGACTGCAGTCTGAGCCCCCTTCAAACCACGCTCCGAACTGTGGACACGGCCGCAGTTTCGTTTCGTCACACGGAAGTAAGGCAGAAGGAAGTTGGTCGACGTGAGTTCAATACGTCGCCGATGACTGGTCAAAATTGGTAAAAATTGCGGGAAGGTTGCGGCGATTGGTCAAAATTGCAACACCGCCCTGAATTCACGGGGATTGGCTGAAGTTGCGTTGAAGTTGCAAATCGCAACATCGCGAATTCCTGGGGGGTCTGAATAATAATAATAATAATAATAATAATAATAATAATAAAAAATAGCATTTATATAGCGCCTTTCATGACATCCAAAGCGCTATACAGTTCATTGTTAATTCACTCCACACATGGTGCTGGTAAGCTACTTTTGTAGCCACAGTTGCCCTGGGGCAGACTGACGGAAGCGAGGCTGCCAATCTGCGACATCGGCCCCTCCGACCACCTCCAACACTCACGCACACACCACTTTCATACTAGGCAATGTGGATGAAGTAGGGCTGCTCGATTATGGAAAAAATCATAATCACAATTATTTCAGTCAATACTGAAATCACGATTATTCAAACGATTTTTTCAAACAATGCTTTTATTCAGCATTTCAGACAAAAAAAAACAACAAACTTTGTTATTTATGTTGATGTATAAAACAAAAAATATTCTTTTGACATAAGACAAAAGGACACTAATAGTCCTCAATCTCTATATTTTACAAAATAAAATGTACTTCTCTGTATGAATATACAAAAATAAACTTTGGAAATTTGTAGCCTTGCACTAAAGTGTAACAAACATTTTTGTAAACAATTTCCACCATTGAATGAGTGGAGCCAACTGAACTTTAACTAAAATTACTAAAAAAATTCTTAAAAGGTTTTTAGCTAGAAATACCAGCCTGTTAACATGATCAGGTTTCAGAGATGCACGCAAGCAAGTTACAATGTTTCTTCGTCGGATTCTTTGAATCCAAAGTGATCCCATATCACAGACGTTTTTCGGCCCTTTTTGTCGACCAAACGATTCTCACCTCCATTTGCCATCTTGCGAGCCTACATCGCGCCAAACAATTCACAATCTTCCCTACTTTCAGATGCGTGTGTAGAGCCATGGAGTCATGCAATCACACTGCTCCCGGAGCAGTGCTCAGCGAGTGTAGGCGCCAGCTAGTCTAGGCCCGCGTGGAAGGGAACGTATTGCGCATGCGCGTCCCTCTCGACAGAGAAATGAAAAAATAATCGTTTAGTCTCGATTATATGAATTTTGAGATCGTTTGACACCAAAATCGAAATCGTGATCAAAATTCGATTAATCGAGCAGCCCTAGGATGAAGTGTCATGCCTAGGGACACAACTACAGTTTTTTGCGACTGGCGCCCCACTGTGGCAACAGGAATTCCCAGCGGTCTCCCATCCAAGTACTAACCAGGCCCGGCCTTGCTTAGCTTCTGAGATCTGACAAGATCAGGCTTTGACAAGCCGGTATGGCCACGATTATGGCCCTGAATGGTTATGCTAACAAGACAACAACATACAACTTATCTAATACGCCTACCTAACTAACAGAAACTGTAAACCAATAGGTGTGGTAGTCTCAGAGTAATTTCATTGTAGTTAGCGCCTCCCTTCAGGCAGATATAGGCAGTGTTCACCAGCGTCTGACCAGAACTCAAGAAGCAGCTTGAATGAGCTACGAAATGTATTTGACCAAATAAACTTTTGTTCTGTTGTCAAAATGAATTTCTCCTTTTGCAATTCTACACATCTCTGGTACTAGAATAAAGAAAGCCAATTCCTCGAAGTCCCCCTTATCAATTCTTGAACGCTGGCCTTTATATAAATTTAAATGACAATCAAAACTCCAAATAATAATGGATAAACCACATCTAGCTCAGTTTAAGATAACCCCAATCCATTTGCATGCCATATAATTTTATACTAAGTCACAGGCTACAAAATCTCATCTAGCATCAGTATTCAAAGCTCTCGTCTACAGTCTAAAAATGGACTGTAAAACTAGAGTGACTGCAGAAGCACAGGGTCATTGTAGATGGTACACTACTGCAATGTCTGTATTGGGCAGCACATGAGTCAAACTGGGGCTGGGCGGATAGACAAGAAAATAAAATAAGTGTTTTTGCACACCTTGTGTGACTACAATTTTAACTGGTTTTAATTGAAGTCAGAGCAGGGACTGTTCATCTTTCAAACATGGGAAGCTCTTTGTTTTTCCTTTATTTTTTCTATATGGTGGACAATCATGCTTGTCCCTGATTTGGCTAAGCCTCCTGTTAATCACACCCATTTGAAAACTGGGAGATTCAGTGACCAGTAGGGGTGTGCAAAATAATCGTCATGACAATGCATCGCGATGCTAACTTTCACAATATACTGCATCAATTCTTGATGCCAAATATCGATTATTAATTTTAAAAAACGGAAATGCGGAAAAGCCGCTGCCTTCACGCCAGCGGCATTTCCGGCGGCAGGCTGTGTTTACATGCTGGAGCGGTTTTTAGAGCAACATGTGCGTTCACGCTGCGCGTCCCCAATGCGCTCCTGTCTGCCGAAACACGGAAGTCTGAGAAGGACATCTGCACCCTTACCGAGTGTGACATAACGGCTGCTGAGGAGGTCGTCGCTGCAATGAAACCTATGAAAGTAGCTACACTCGTAATATCAGAGGAGACCAGTCCAACGCTATCTATTGTAGCGCTACTCCGTGCTCAACTCGTCCACGAGCTCCAAGACAATCCGACTGATTCCATCTTGATAAGGGAAATTAAAACCACAATGTGCCAGCATCTTAGCAAGAGGTATTTGAGTGAAAAAGAGGCTCTGTATAAGACCTTTCCTTTCCGAGGACGAGAGTTAAGACGTTTACAATGGAGTAACTGCAGAAGCCATCAGGACCAAGTGGGCATTACAGGTAACATTAACAACAATACAATTAAAATGCAATTTAACAATATAAATTCATATTTTAGCATTTAAAAGCATAAATAAGTAATGATAAAAGGAGAAATTCAAGTAATGATAAAAGAAGAAATTCAATAAGTAATAAATACATATTAATACATAAATTAATGAATAAATAAATCTATCGTAGGTAAATGCAGTTGTCATCGGAAATAGATAAAAGCATTCACAATTCGATTGTGTTGAACTCATTTCCAGCAAAGCAATGGACTTCAGGCAATATCAAGGAAGGATGGCAGCCTTTTTGTTATTGGTTTGGTTTATTTGTTTTTGTTATTCAATAAATTCAGTTATGAATTGAGTTGCTCAGTTATGTATCAATTGAAGACACTATCCAGATACACAGCCACTGATATTTAAGTTGTCCTCTTTTTTTTGGTACATTTTCACTGAAATATGTCTAATATATTGCAATGCATCGCAATAATTCAAGTATCATGATGCATCGTGATTACTATCACGATGCATCGTGGCATATGAATCGTGATTCGAATTGAATCGTGACTTCTTTGCCAATACCCACCCCTAGTGACGAGACAGGCAAGAGGTGTGTATTCTGGATCCCAGCGAAGTTAGAAGCATAATTTAAAAACAACATCAGGTATGACATAAAATGGGAGATATGATTTATGTACATGCAATATGTATTGCACCATAATGCAGAGCTATTTTGGTAGCCAACACAAGCATCTAAAATTGGTTTCACAAAGGAACTTGCTGATGTTTCCAAAGTAATCTTACAACAAAACTGATTAATATATAACAAAAATTCAAACCATAGACTTGTAACTGAATTCTAACCGCTGGCAGTGATTGTACTTTGGCCATTTATATTACAGCACAGTATTGGCAGTAGTTTCAACCATTATAAGTTAGCTATAATTGTGCCATTACTTCAGTTGGACCCATATATAGTCTATGGTATGGTTTGACCTGTAAATACAATCAGTGGCCCTTCTAAATACGGGATTAGGAAACGTTTGTTTTGACCAAAATAAAACGTACAATAATTGAATGTTTGGACAACAGAAGCTTAAATCAGAGCATGCAGGCGGTTCCACGTGTCCTTAGGCTAGACTTTCTGTAAACTGCTGATTCCAACATTGACTAAAAAATATCATATGATGTTGGGAGTCTTGAAGGCAAAAACACAAAGCAACAACTATAATTTAAATCATATAAAATTTACTTGAGCCAATGTGCAAGCATGTGGTCTTAACTTGCGATCCAGTTTTATTCATTTTTATTTAGATTAAAATCGTGTCAGCTAACAATATAAAAACATATACTTGTCAAATGAGTATAGCAATCTATAGCTTTTATCCAACAATGGTTTTAACAATGACAATCTGCATGATCTAGTTATTCTGAGCCGTCTAAGTGGTTTAAGAGCAGATAGCATGTTAGCATAGACACACCGCTTTGGAGAGCTTTCAATGCGGCGAGGGGGTTATCCATTACGGCCCATTTACCACCACCATAAAGCGCATTTCTTTTACCTTTTTCATCCGCGGAGCTTCGGCCACTGTCCCGTCCCGGTTGACAAACGCCTCCCCGCCGTTTTGCTGCGGATCCGTGCGCTTCATAGCCGAGGCTTGAGGCATCTTCCCGGTGTTCGGGTTGAGCGCTCCTTCCCCGGCTTTCGCAGAAGAGGACTCCGCTGTTGGAGAGACTGCGGTGGAGCAACTGGCCTCGTTTTTGGCGATGTTTTTGGCGTCTGCCGCGGGCGACACCGGGGATCCCGCGGGCAGCTCTTTGCTGCTGGGAACGTCTTTGAGATCGACCTCTGCCATTTTCGCTGCCACAACCTGGACTGACATCGCTGCAGTTTCACAAAGTCCTTTTTCCAACACAGATTGCTCGAGCGGATGTGAGCGCAGAAGCAAATGCGGCCAAGTGCATTGTGGTCCTTGCAGTCCTTCGTGATTGGTAAATCGCGTAGCTATCTAAAGTTAAACCGATGTTAGTGACAAACTTTGTGTATTATAACTTATAGGACTAGAACTGATTAATTTTAATTTGCACGGTACATTCTTCAATCTGTTTAATTTAAATTACGGATTTAACAGAGCATTAAACTACTTTTCCCTACAGTTTGCCGTATACAGTCCAATGCATCGTGGGTACCGCAGTCCATAATAAATAAAGGACGATTTAAAACTACAAAACAAACACGATAAATGCCATTTTACACAAATTATGCTGTATTGCATAATTCCTGGACACTCTTCTTTAATTGAATTTCTGTAAAACTACAAACTAGACCATTGCAATTAAGAGGAAAATTACTGCTGTAGTCTTTGCCAACCATTTTCTGTCTTGGGACCGAAAATGCAACCAACTGAAAGAGAAGATATGTTTTTATTTTTACAGCAACTGGTTGTTGAGCGCGTCAAATTAAACAGCGCTCACAAAGATGCCCTATGTTTGAGAGAACGGTCCCAAGAAGGTCAAACGCGTTAGTTCAACAACACTGCCACCCAGTGGTTTACTTGTTTAGTGTCTATCTCCCTCAGTTGTATTAAGATTAAGACTTTATTGATCTCACACACAGTGAGGGGGGGGGGGGGGGGGGGACTGGTTGGTGTCACTCAGATTAGTAACATTTGTATATCAAAATAATACAACAAATCCCTGACTTTGCATATAGGTGCAACAATCGTATGCTTGTTTTTTAAAAGGGACTCTTGGGTGTCACTCAAATTTAGTTTATTTTTATATAAAAAAATAATACAAGTTCCTGACTTTGGCAATTGAAATGCATCAGAATTGATTCAGAGTATTTTTTTTATGTTGCTTATACAGTAAAAAATAGATAGCTCCAATATCCAGTCCAGTATTTGCAGTCAGTGAAATAGCTGTAACAAAACATTCCAGAAACTTAATATTTACACCCAGGCAAGTCGTTGTTATTTACAAGGCTTGCATGCAGCAAAGACAGCTACATTTGTGCTTCAAAAGTTAATCACCAAATCAGCACCAGTACTCCAAAACTCACAAGCTGAGCCCAAGTTAAGTGCTCATGATTTTAATTCAAAATCCATGAGCAGAATAGGCAGGTCCACTAAATGGCTGTCTTAACTTTCAAAAATCCACAAGATGTTGACTCCAGAGAGACCAAGATTCACCCTCCTGTGAAAAATAAATCAGCAGATTAGATAAGCAATATGAGGCTGTAATTATTGCAATTTTAGAATTTAGCAGTGGTAGCAAAAAAATCAAAGCACGGTTACTTGGCTAATAATGTATTCAGTTACAAACAGTGCTGGCAAAAGTGTACTTAATGCATGAAAAATACTACTCGGAGTACTAGTTACTTTTTAACATTTTTATACAAAACTAGCGTAAAACTGAATTTAGTCATTTTAAACTGCATATTTTCTGAGCACTGGCCAATCAGAGCAGTTGATGCAGTGCTGTTCTGTGTGTTTGTAGGTACAGAACAGACAGCTGTGGATTGGGATTAGCACTTGTACTGCGCTCAGTAATTTTATTTTAAATATAACTAATTACAATTACATAGCTAGACTTATACTTGTTTACAACTTCAAAAATCTACTAAAAAATGTACAAAATAAAAAGCTAAGAATGCACTCAATTACTTTAACTTCAAAAATGCAATTAGTTATTTTAGTTTCCACCCCTGTAATTTAGGACGAATCATGAACACACAAAACTCATTTTAAAGCTTCAATTCAATACTATTCAGCCAATTTCTTTTCAATACTTAAAGGTGCATTGTGTAACTTTTCTGGTGAGGGTCCCTCAAATACGCTACTTTTCTCCATGATGTTATTGCTTTGTCTAGAATGTTTCACAGTATGGCATTAACCCTTTGTATCTTAATGGAAACCAAACAAGACCAAGTTACAGGTCAGATCTGTGGAGAAGCAACCCCACTCAAAGTCAGAATGCTTGCTTCTATTGGTATTGGTAATTTGGTACTGGTATTTTTTAACTATAAAACCACCTATAATTCAATAAATGTAAGGCAGAACTGTTTAATATCATACTGTGGAACCTTCCACAGCCTGCTTGTTTCTTTCAATGTCATACAGTGGTACCTCACCTTACGAAATGAATTCGTTCCAGAAGTGGTTTCGTAACGTGAAAAATTCGTACGTTGAGTAGCTATTTCAATGGAAAAGGCCTGATTCGTTCCAAGGCCCCGATCCAAGTTTTTTTTTTTTTTATAGTGTAACTTTTTTATAGTGTAACATTGTGTTCTGCGTGTTTCTTACATTTGTCTCTCGTTTAAACACTCAAACTTTCATAGATTTTCAACAAAATGTATTAACAGTGAAGTGTGGAAGGGGGAGGGGGGAGAAAACCTAAACACAGCTCAAAGCTGTCTGTCTCTTCCGGGGGAGCGCCACAGTGTGCGACCCGGGTCGCTCCTCGAGCAGTTTGGTGCGTTTAAGCAAAGTTTATCCGCGTGTTTGGTGTGTCATCTCTTATTTTTGATCAACAATGTGGTTACTCAACCTGGACTACTTGTTGCTGTTGTGCGGACTCTCTCGCGTACTGTTTGAGTCATGAGACAAATGAACCGAGTGCGCTCCGGGGAGGAGCCCTCCCGCGGATTACCTTTAGCCGGGAGTCTGTAAGCACAACATTCGTGGAGAACCGGAGTTCTCCACGAATGTCGTGCCTCCTCCAGACATTCCACCGGAGCTCCGCAAGACGACTGCCAGCCCGGGGCGCCGCAAACGGGGAAAACGAGGCGGAATACACGGGAGACTCAAACACTCGTCTCTACAGGACTGCCGCAGGCTACCTACCCTGCCTTCCATCCTGCTGGGGAACGCTCAGTCCATCCGCAAGCTCGATGACCTGGAAGCTTGGGTCACGGTCAGGCAGGAGATTAAGAATGCCTGTTTACTTGTCTTCACGGAATCCTGGCTCAACGAATCGGACCAAGATGAGGATCTGTCTCTGAGCGGCTTTGGGACTCCGCTCAGACTGGACCGCGACAGGGAAGTAACCAGCAAGACTCGCAGTGGTGGAATGTGCTGCTACATCAATGAAAGGTACTGTAAAACTGTTGTGCGGGAGAGGATCTGTACTCCAGACATTGAACTTTTATCAGTCTCTCTTCGGCCCTTTTACCTGCCACGTGAGTTCCAGCAGCTGTTTTTTACTATTGTGTACGCGCACCCCCGGGCTGCCGCTGCTGCCGTTGCACAGCTGATTGGTGACGTCACGCACCGGCTCGACACAATCTGCCCCAACGCCCCAAAGTTTATTCTGGGGGACTTCAATCCCACGAACTCATGCTAGAGCAGGTCTAGACCTGGTCTAGACCAGACACACGTGTCAGAGCGCAGTCTTCTCCCCCTTCCCCCCACACTTCACTATTAATAATTTGGTTGAAAATCTATGAAAGTTTGAGTGTTTAAACGAGAGACAAATGTGAAAAGTTTAAATTCAGTCTAAGAAAAGCGTATAATGTGTGTGGCTGAGCGCGCATTATTAGAATTTTTGAGATTTCGCGTTTCGTAACTTGAATTTTCTTTCGTATCTAGAGACAAAAATTTACCGTGAAGGCGTTTCGTAACTTGAAATTTTCGTTTGTTGGGTCATTCGTAAGGTGAGGTACCACTGTATATTGAAAGAAACAAGCAGGCGTCAGACCCTCCACTATAAACGATACATAATGCACCTTTAAGTGGCAGGTGATGCTCTCCCTCTACATTTGCACTTACATTTGCGTGCACTTACCCAAGCATCCCTGATTCTTTGGTTTTAATCACATAAAGAAACATGAGGATCGTGTGGAACAAGTTGTTCCTGCCCTGGAACAGAAATCGGGACAGCTCAGGGTCAGTAGGTTTACTTCAGGGAAAGATTATAGTCATCTGTGTAATATCATCATCAAAGCATATCATTACTGAAATAATGAGTAGGAAAACATTAGTCCAAAATAACTACTTGCAAACTTGTTTTAGGGCTTTATTAGCAAAGGAAAAGGTACAAAAATGGATATTGATGTTTTAAAAGATGAGCTATGTAACTTTTCTGATGGAAAGTTCACCACCTGCATCTCTTCATGGAGACTGTGTTATTGCTTTGCCTGGAATGTTCCACAGTATGGCATTATGCCTATCCATCACCAAGCATGTGACACCAAGAAGCCAAGTTACAAGTCAGAGCTGGAGTGTTGACCCCGCTCACAGCAAGAATGTATGTTTTCAGGGCACTTTTGAACAATAACATTAAACACCAGCAAATGAGTAGATGCAGAGCAATGACATCTCCATGGAGGAAACACAGGCAGCAAACCTCCCATTAGAAAAGTTAGAGTGCTCCTTTAATTATGTTTTTATTATTTCTAGTTGAATTGGTCACCTTAGGAAGACTGTAGATGTGCCCTTGATAGATGAGCTGGTAATGGGGTGGTGTAGTGCTGCTTTGGTGGATACAAAAGAGGTTCTCCTTGGTCACATCTGTGGAGGATTGTGAAAGAAAATATCTCAAAATAACACACAGTAAATGAGACGATACAACTGAGACCCAAGGTCCATTAATTATATTTTACCAGGTTTATCTGGGGTGTGGCTAAAATGCTGAGAAGTAAAAGTTTTCCCATCTGGATATTTAGGATGTGGAGGTAGTCTGGAGTCCAAGTATGTGCAGAAAACATGCATAAGGATCTAAAGAGAGAAAGCAAAGCGCATTTAAATTGGCTGAATGCTGCACATGGATTACCCCTGTAGTCTTATACTCACAGCACAGTCAGTGGGGAGGTCATTGTCCCACTTCCTGTTCTTCAGATCACCACCTCCATTCCACCTGAAGGAGCTCATGCAACCACTGTGTGCTAGCTCTAAGAGTAAAAATAAAGATTGTGTTTTTGATCCAAACGTTAAGATTTACAGTGTATTTAACTGGTGTTCCTACCCCGTATCCGCTCCACCAGATACTCCTGATTGGGAGTGATGTCTAAGTACAAGACAATGGAGTTTATTGTAGGGATGGATGAGGCCTTCATCACTGCTGCCTGCTTTAGACTACTTATACTGGCCTCTAATGTACAAAGTGAAATAAATTGCATATGTATTAATTAAAATATTTAAGTAGATATACGATATATTTTCAGTGTCACTTGCTCCTCACCTCCTATCTGTAGTTCAGGGCTGCCCATCCTTCTCAACTGGCTGTTTACAGAGTCTATTTCTTTAACCAAGGGGACTAAGATAGTGTCACTTATCCACTGAAAAACAGAATGAAACAAAAACATAATAAACTATTAATTCAATCAGAGTGGCAACTAATTGCCAAATTGTTCATATATTGAATCTTAAAGGCAAATTAACGTTTTTTTACAATCTGAGCCTTCTTTCGGCAATAAAACAAGTAGTTTTATTCACCCATAGCATTTTTCTGTCAATTGGAGCAGTATCGCAGAACTTATGTTGAGCCGTTCTGTTCTAGTAATGATCCCGTATCCGTTAACATGGTGCTGTATCATTTGCTCGGGGCATTACTTTGCGGTGTCCAAATAACACAAACTTTAGCACTTTTCAAATCATAGAAGCCCGATGTCTTAATGAAAGATTTCGTTTTTAAGCAAAAGTGGCCTGTAATCCGAGATTTAGCCATAGTTTCGAGTAGATGAGGACGCCAGTGCGCATGCGCGGACTGCTCCCGGGACCCAAACATGAAACGCAAAGCTGAAAACTATGGATAAATCTCGGATTACAGGCCACTTTTGCTTCAAACGAATTCTTACATTAAGACATCGGGCTTCTATGATTTGAAAAGTGCTAAAGTTTGTGTTATTTGGAGACCGCAAAGTAATGCCCCGAATACAAATGCTAACGGATGCTAACGGATACGCTACAACATAACTTTCTTCAAACAGCTCCAAATGACACGAACGTGATATGGGTGAGTCAAACGACTTGTTTTATTACCGAAAGAAGGCTCAGATTGTAAAATAACGTTACTTTTCCTTTAAGTGCAGTGAATAATAGCACTTACATTTCTAAGTTTTGCTGTCCAGCTGTCAATGCGGTCCACTACGAAGCGACTAGTTGTAATCCTGGCCCACACCTGCATGCAAATGGTCAGGAAAAATGCCAATGAAAAAAACACAATACTATTGGAATAAACAATGAAAAAAATTGACAAATTGTTTTCATACCTCCTCTGCAGCCTGTTTGGAGCCAAGGTCTGTCTCATCTTTGTGTGCAGATGGGGCCTGGGAGCGACATGCTGGCTGATACAAGAATTTCCTCAAGCTCTGAGCATAATCACCCACAGAGCGGTTGTAGTTCCAAAACGTTGGACTGTGATTTGGAGATACAGATTCTGGACTGCCTAACAAGATCATAATTACACATTTGATCATTAGAAACACAATGAAAAATACAAACAAATGAGTTCCTCTGTGTTTCATTACATGTACTGATTGATTATTTTTATGTGATTGTACTGCTGTGTGCCTTTAAAAGGTGCACAATGTAACTTTCCAGGGGAGGGTCCATGACCTTCTTGTCTCAGTGATGTTGGTACTGGTTTGTCTGGAAAACAGACACTCCTACTACTCCTACTAAATACCTTGAAATACATGCATTATTACTGTGAATGGGGTCACCTCTCCAAAGATCTGGCCTGTAACTTAGCTTAGAAGCATCATATGTTTGTTTTAAAGATCCCATGACATGGTACTTCTTGATGCTTTTATATGGCTCCTTAATGGTTCCCTAATACTGTAAATTAATCCTTCTTCAAAATCAACACTCACTGCATGAGAAACAAAGATAAGCTGAAAAAGAGTCATTTTCCTCACTCAGAACACTCTATAATGGGCGTTGTTGCTTGAATGCAAATGAGGAGGAAAAAGCTGGCCAATTATAGAAGGTGGGGGAGTGGCTAAACGCTCCGCTGTCTCTCTGTGCGCTCTCTGATCCATTTCCTTGTTTTTGCACGGGGGGAGAGAGTTAGAGTGTTCCATTGAAAAATAAACACATTTCCACATAAAATAAAATTAAACCACTGCTGTTCAAAGGTCCAGAGGCTCAGATAAAGGACTTCCGAGCCTAGAAACACTCGCAGGTGCCTCCAGGCAAATAAAAAAAGCGCATTTCGCATTGTAGCGCATTCACAGTCCAAACTCTATGGGCGGGATATACAGGGGCGCTGAGCGGAGACAGAGGGAGGGGTTGGAGCTGCATTTGCCGATCTGACGTCAATCAGGTGCCTTGTCCGAACTCGCCCGTTTCAACACTGGTTTTGTGTAACGCAGAAAAGGATCGCAAATGCTCAGTTTAGACATTTCGCAACTTTTAGCCATGGGGGGGGCCTAAACAGGGTAGGGGAGCTCACATTAACGTTCAAAAACCTCAGAAAGTGAAAATTTCATGCCATGGGACCTTTAATGTAAATGGCCAAGTCTATTACGATATTGTGGCACATACTGTAAATGAATCCTTCTTCAAAATCAACACTCAGTGCATGAGAAACAGAGATAAGATGAGAAAGAGTCATAAATATCTCTCTCAAACTCTTTATTCTGGGCGTTGTTGCTTGAATGCAAATGAGGAGAAAACAGATGGCCAATAGTAGAGGGTAGGGGGCGTGGCCAAACGCTCCGCTCAGAGCCCACAACTGATCCATTTCCTTGTTTTTGCACGGGGGAGAGATTTGAAGCGTTCCATTGAAAAATAAACACATTTCCACAGAAAATAAAATTAAACCACTGCTGTTCAAAGGTCCAGAGGCTCAGATAAAGGACTTCCGAGCCTAGAAACACTCGGACGTGCCTCCAGGCAAATTAAAAAACGCATTTCGCTTTGCCTAGCGCATTCGCAGTCCAAACTCTCTGGGCGTGATTTACAGAGACGCCGAGTACAGACAGACGGGGGTGGAACTGCATTTGCATTTCTTTTTTCGATGTGACGTCAATAAGGTGCCTTGTTCAAACTCGCCCGTTTGAGCTCCGATTTTTTGTAACGCAGAAAAGGATCGCAAATGCTCAGTTTAGACATTTCACAACTTTTAACCATGAGGGGGGGGCTAAACAGGGTAGGGGAGCTCACATTAATGTTCAAAAACCTCAGAAAGTGAAAATTTCATGCCATGGGACCTTTAAAGCTCTGCGCCCAACGTGGGAGACAAGTAATGAGTGGACCCTCCACCAGGAAAGTTACTAAGTGCAACTTTAAAAGAAAACCTTTGGGAATAAATTGTTACTGAATTGACACGCAAGATATTTCATTGTTCTATTTTTTCTATTCTTGTTAAGGTCCAAGGTGCAAACCTGGACACTGTACAGTGAAGGTGCAGCTGTGTAACAAGGATGTGGAGTTGCTGGTTATTAACTTGAGGCCATATTATTTGCTCCGAGAGTTTTCACATGTGATTCTGATCGCTGTGCATGTTCCTCCCTCTGCTAATGCTGAGACAGCATGTGACACACTGCACTCTTGTACTAGCGCATTCTAAACAAAGCATCCACAGGCTCTCTTCCTGATTTCTGGAGACTTCAACCATGCATCTCCTGCACCTGTTCTGCCTACATACACCCAGTATGTCACCTGCCCCACAAGAGACAATAAAACATTGGATTTATTTTTTGCCAATGCCAAGGAGGCTTATTCTTCAACCCCACTGCCTCCCCTGGGTAGAGCTGACCACAACATTGTCCATCTGCGGCCTGTGTATCAGCCCATTGTGCACAGACAGCCTGTGGTGCCCTGTGTGGTGAAGAAGTGGACTACTGAGAGTGAGGAGGCTCTGAGAGACTGCTTTGACACCACAGTGTGGACAGAGCTCTGTGACCCCCATGGAGAGGACATTAATGCAGTGACAGAATGCATCACGGACTACATCAATTTTTGCTTTGAAGACATCGTCCCCTCCCAGGGTTAATCCACGGCTCTTCATACCTCTGCCTCTGCCCTTCAGCCCACCACCACACATGGACTCACCCACCCCCCCAGCCTGCCACTGTCATTCTCTACAGTCCAGTTGAGACGGGAGCTCAAGAAGATTAGACCCAGGAAGGCAGCAGGACCAGACAGCATCAATACCAGGCTCCTTAAGTCCTGTGCAGATGACGTGTGCGGAGTTATGGAGCATGTCTTCAACATGAGCCTTAAGCTGAGGGTGGTACCACAACTCTGGAAGACCTCCTGCGTGGTACCAGTGCAGCAGCTTCAGGCCGGTGACTCTAACATCCCACCTGATGAAGACACTGGAGAGACTGGTCCTTGGCCACCTCCGCTCCACTGTGAGCTCAGTGATGGACCCGCTGCAGTTTGAATACCGGCCTGGCATCGGAGTGGAGGACGCCGTCATCTACCTACTGCTCCGCTCACTGTCTCACCTGGAGAACCCCGGCAGCACTGTGAGGATTCTCTTCTTTGACTTCTCCAGTGCTTTCAACACCATCCAGCCACTGCTCCTGAGGGACAAACTGGAGACCGCAGGTGTGGACTGTCACCTGGCAGACTGAATGCTGGACTACCTCACAAACCGGCCCCAGTTTGTGAGAGCCAAGAACTGTGTGTCTGACCTCCTGACCTGCTGTGTGGGGGCGCCCCAGGGCACTGGCCTCGCACCCTTTCTTTTAACCCTCTACACTGCAGACTTTAGACACAACACGGCCAGCTGTGTCCTGTAGAAGTTCTCTGATGACTCTGCCACCATTGCTTCATCAAGGATGACGACGATGTGGAGTACAGAGGACTAATACAGGACTTTGTGGACTGGAGTCAGCGGCACTCTACTGCCCCCTCAGTGAACATCCAGGGAAGGGACATTGAGAGAGTACCTGGGTGTTCATCTGAACAACAAACTGGCCTGGACTCACAACACAGATGCACTGTACAGGAAGGGCCAGGGCAGGCTCTATCTCCTGAGGAGACTCCTGAAGACCTTCTATGACTCTGTGGTGGCATCAGCCATCCTGTACGGTGTGGTCTCCTGGAGCAGCAGCATCACAGAGAGGAAGAGGAAGAAGCTGGACAAGGTCATCAAGAAGTCCAGCTCTGTCCTGGACAGCCTCTGGACTCAGTGCAGGAGGTGGGGGACAGGAGGGTCCTGGCTAAGGTCACCTCTATGCTGGACCATGAGTCTCACCCCCTGCAGGACGCTCTGTCTGCTCTGGAGAGCAGCTTCAGTGACAGACTGATTCACCCTCGCTGTGTGAAGGAGAGGTTTCGCAGGTCTTTCCTTCCTGCTGCTGTCAGACTGTACAACGAACACTGTTAATATATCATTCAACTTTATCTACACTACAATATTCAGCTATACTCAAGAGTCTATTTTTGGTCTATTTTTAAATTATTTTAAGCTATTATTTATTATCTTGTTTTATTGCATGCTACATTTTCCTGCTGTTCGTGATCTGTGCGTTGCAACACTGGAATTTCCCCACTGTGGGACTAATAAATCCACATCTTAAGTTATGTTTTGTTATGTTCAGCTGAATTGCACTTTCAACCTCCTGAGTTCTGCATCTCAGACAGCATCTTAGATTTTTACTAAACAGTGACCTACCTAGCTGACTTCTATGACTTTTCTCTTCCTCTGAGCGTAGAAAGGTCTCCAAGCTCTTCAGATCTTCCATGTAGTCCTCTTTGTTTCCAGGGGAGTTGAACACAGAGGGTGAGGGACGATATCGAGCCCTTAAGCTGGAACCTTCAACTGGACCAATGCTGCTTGGATAAGGAGAAGAGCCCGGGGGCGGACTGTAGTTCAGCACCTAAAATGAGAGGAACATTTTGGGCACTATGTAAACATGTCAAATTCTGGATCACAGCTCAAACCAATGCTTGATGTTGTTGTCATCAAGCAAGACACTTCACCCACCTTGTCTGTGATTGTGATAGGTGCAGTCTGCCTCAATGACAGACCAGTGTACAGAGCGAAGTAATAATGCAATGATTGTAATGTAAATATTTGATATATCACTATCCTTACATACATTGCTCAATGGATACATTATTATTCACAGACAAAATTCAAACAAACCTGCTTATAATTAAAATATGGAAGTAAACCAATACTTCTACACTGAATATGTCAAAGGAAAGAATGAGAAGAAGGTGGGAAAGGTGAGTGATGGGCAGAGAGTTTTTGTTCATTCATGTATGTATGTGCATCTGTCTTATTTGTTTAGGTGTTATTTCTGCAAATGTTATCCTACACTGTTTTTCTAAGATATTTGTTTATGTTCAGTCTTTGTTTAATAATGTGAAATGTTAAATAAATGCCATGTATTTATATTATTTTGTTATTTCAAAACCTTTCCAAAGTTGACTGAGGGTGAAAAGGGCCCTCCCACGCTGTTTGGAGTGGGCTGGTTACTGAGTCCGGGGCTGTAGCCAGGTACACAGGTGGGAGAAAACTTGGGACTTGTGGTTGGAGGTCGAGACGGACTAAAGCTCAGTACACTTTGACCCTGCAGTGGAGACGACTGCGCTGGAGCGGGGGTCTCCTTTTTCTCAGGTTTCTGCACGGGAGAGGCTTGAATACCTAAAAAACATATAACAAAAAACAGAGGAAGTTGTAAGAGAAATATAAACAAGTAAAATAAAATAAATAGTTTATAACTGTTCAATATTTTACCTGTTCTTGTAAGTCCAAGAAGGCGATGTTGATCTGGAGATACAGCAATTGACGCTGGAGCCATAGTGTACTTAAAATACTTCCAGAAGTCAAAAAGTGCATTAAGGCTAAACAAAGAGGCTAGTGCCAATTCTGTAGGAAAAAGAAACGGACAAGAGTGCTTTAATAAGTGTAGTTAACATCAAAATGAATTATATTTGTGTAATAATATTTAGACACCCACCTATGTACCAGATAGGCCAGTAGGTGATATTATAGTATCTGCTCAGCAATTTCCCAGACCTTAATTAAAAAACAAAAGAAAATTTAGAATTGAAATATAGCTGCAAGCAGCAATGTGGGGCCAAGCACTGAAGGTTCATGTAGGTCTCAGCATGTAGGCCACATGCAGGGTCTGACAGGGTCTAACAGAGTCTGACAGGGTCTAACAGAGTCTGACAGGGTCTGTTCTGACAGGGTTAGACCCTGTCAGAACAGACACATCAAAGACAGATCAAAGGTTGCTAGGTGCGTTGCTAGGCAATTGACAAATTCCTGCAACTTTGACCTGTTGGTGCCACTAGACGGTTGGGGCTGGGGGCCTATGAATTGCTGTAGGTAATGAGGAGACTGGCTGGAATGTGCATGCAAAATTTCACAACTTTTGACCAGACGGTTCTAGGGGTTGCCATAGACTCCCAGAGGCGGAGGAATATTTTATAATAATAATAAGAATCAGTAGAAACACTATGGGTGCCTTGCACCTTCGGTGCTTGGCCCCAATTAAATATGCACTATGTAATTTTGCTGTTGTGGACTCCATGGAGATGTTATTTTCACTTTGCCTGAAATGTTCCATGTGTATGGCATTAAACCAATCTTGCATTTATTCAGTGACATGTGTTTTATTGCTACAAATGAGTGAGTGAGTGTGAGTTATGTCGCCTCTCCAGTCTCCACAGATCTGACCTGGCTGTAATTCGGCCTGTAATTTGTGTGAGAGAGACAAGTTTAATACCCTACTGCATAACAAGAACATCACCAAGCAGTGGGACCTTCAACCTGAAAAGCTATACAGTGCACCTTTATAAAGCCATGGAGGAAGGACAAGATCAAAGGAAAAAAACTCACATTTCAGTATAAATCATTCCAGCTAAAGACATGTTGAGGACGGCCCAGGCCAGGACCACCTGCCGAGCCTGCTCCTCCCGTCTCATCCGCAGAGCCTTGTCCATCAGACTCGGCGTCCCTTCCTTCGGCGGGGTCAACATTTCACTGGTCAGACAACTGAAACATAGAAAATACAATTAGATGATACCAACTTTTGTAAATACACAGCTATCCGGACAAAGAGTGAGTGAGTGTGTGAGTACGGGCAGATTAAAAACTAACTGCACAAACTTTGTAAGCAGAACCAGAACAAATGGCTGAGCTGTTGTACCATTTCTAAAATGATACGTTAGCTTAGCATGGGTTAGCGTGCCCAAACAACTACAAAACAAGGAAATCAAGACTTCTCCTTTGGGCATGTATTTCCTTATGTCCAGCAAAACTAAAGCAAGTGGTATTATCTAACTCAGATGGAAGAAATTGTTAAATAAATCAATAATTTATCATACCACGCTGAAGAAACTGACAGCCAAGGCGCTGCATAATTTGTAAATTAAACGGAAGTTTCAGTGAGTACTTCCGCTATCATGTTAACGTTACAAAATAAAAGCAACAAAGAGAAAAATGGGCGAGTTGAATAAAAAAGTCTTTAATAAATCCACAAAAGACCAATATTCAGAGAATTAATTACCATGATTAACATTTTAATTTAAACATCAGCCTCTGTTCACAAAATATTGCAATACAAAAATATAAATTAACAAGACCATTGTGGCAAGATAATAGTGTCAGTACGTAGATATTGTTGTTGAATTGAAGTTATCCTTGATCATAGAGAATCCCATACATCTATGTTTATAAAAAAGCATATTACAAAAAGTACATCTGAGTAAATTTTTTTGGATAACGTTGTAGTTTATCGAGTAATACCCACTTCATCACAGCAGTAACTTTAAAAGAGATAAACGGAGAGCTTATCAACTTTTTCCTAAGGCTGGACAATCAAATTCGAATCGAGATGGGGTTCAGTCAATTCTGGTGTTTACGGATATACTTATTTTTAGGTCTTAAATTAGTTTATAACTCTCTTCCTGTTAAAATGCATAAAAAGCAATAGTTTGATTATATTTTTGAAAAAAAATGTGTCCTTTTGTCCAGCCCAAACCTTTACAGA
The DNA here is from genome assembly GCA_036785185.1 of Paratrypauchen microcephalus. Classification (NCBI taxonomy): domain Eukaryota; kingdom Metazoa; phylum Chordata; class Actinopteri; order Gobiiformes; family Gobiidae; genus Paratrypauchen; species Paratrypauchen microcephalus. Next base: position 211,961 of record JAVJIX010000099.1, on the reverse strand, counting down.
CCAATATTTGCAAAATAATAGTCAAAAAATACTTTGAAGACGAGGCACTGTGTTTCTCAATGTGGAGGAGATAATGATTTTTCAGAGTTATATCCTGCAACATCTAAACCGCAGGCTTCATTACTGACAGAGTCTAGTCTCTCAGCCTCTCCTCTCCCACTGCTGTCATCTTCCTCCTCTTCTTCCTCATCCTCTCCATCCACACGCTCTTTTCGTGATGTCCGTTCGGTCTTGGGTCCTTTGCAGATCTTGAGGTGTCTCGTGAGGTGGTATTTGGTGAGGAAAGCTTTATGACATTTTTCACAAACAAAGTCCCTGCGGCCCTCATGGGAGTTCATATGCTTCTTAAGATGGTTAGTCTTGAGAAAGTGTTTGTTGCATTTAGGGCACTGTATCCGGCGTTCACTAAAATAATTGAAAATAAAAATATAAAATGTATTAATAGTCAGTATACTTAGGTAGTTATCATCTAAATTTGCCAAAATATTAAAAATAATGCAATTCATAATTATTTCACTGCAATTGTTTTGTTTAAAGGCCAACACACACCAAAACGCGGTGCGCCGTGGTGTGTCAATTGCCAGACGTCTAACCCACGAGTCAACACACACTGAATGCCGCATGTCATGGCTCATAAAAAAAGTTGCTTACAGTTTACAACTTCTTTGTCGGTCACAGAGCAGAGAGATGTAGGTACCCACCACAGAAGTGCAAAATGCATGTGTTTTCAGACGCGGCACCATGTTCCAGTTCAACAAATCTGAATCGTGACACAGGTTTAAGCGCCACCACGAGCAGGCACGCACCCAGTGTTTGTTGGCTCGTAGAAAATAGTGGAGGCTGCAATTTTGCCACGTGAGCGTCCCAGTGTGTGTTGGCCTTAACACTTCTCCCTCAGGCATAGCTCTTATTTTATATACAGTAATCCCTCGCTCTATCGCGGTTCACTGTTCGCGGCCTCGCTGTTTCGCAGATTTTTTTTTTTTCAAATATTTTTTATAGTGTAACATTTTTTTTATAGCGTAACATTTTTTTTATAGTGTAACATTGTGTTCTGCATCCTGATTGGCTAAGAGACTAGACCAGGACTAAACGTGGACTAAACCAGGTCTAGACCAGAACTAAACCAGGTCTAGACCAGGTCTAAACCAGGTCTAAACCTGGACTAAACCTGAACACAAGTGAAACCTGGACTAAACCTGGACTGGACCAGGTCTCGGCCTAGTCTGGTTAACACCTGACCATATCACAAGTGAGATATGGGTCTGGAAACTCGCTTCGAAAAATCCCGTAGCGGAGGTGTGGTTAGCGATTGCCAACGGCCGTTTATTGGGCGTTATGAATGTCTATCATTGAGCGTATACGTAAGTCCATAGCCAATCATGTCAGTTGTCAGTTCAAACTACAAGCTTCCGTTTGTCATGTAGTACGCGTCACCGTCTTTCCACCCCTCCCCCGCTCTCTGATTGGGGCCCTAAATCTGGGACTCTCGCTTGGACGAGTTTCCAGGCCGCCTTCCAGTTCGAAATGAACGGAAGCGGCCTGGGAATTCCCAGGCTAGGTCTCGGCCTGGATTAAACCAGGATTAAACCAGCATGTGCCGCTCTTTGCTGGTTTCGTGCGGCTGGTTTGTGGCTCAGGCCGGGCGGTTCGATCTCGTGCTCGCAGCCCCATGTTCCAGTTCAACAAATCTGAATCGTGACACAGGTTTAAGCGCCACCACGAGCAGGCACGCACCCAGTGTTTGTTGGCTCGTAGAAAATAGTGGAGGCTGCAATTTTGCCACGTGAGCGTCCCAGTGTGTGTTGGCCTTAACACTTCTCCCTCAGGCATAGCTCTTATTTTATATACAGTAATCCCTCGCTCTATCGCGGTTCACTGTTCGCGGCCTCGCTGTTTCGCAGATTTTATTTTTTTTCAAATATTTTTTATAGTGTAACATTTTTTTTATAGCGCAACATTTTTTTTATAGTGTAACATTGTGTTCTGCATCCTGATTGGCTAAGAGACTAGACCAGGACTAAACGTGGACTAAACCAGGTCTAGACCAGAACTAAACCAGGTCTAGACCAGGTCTAAACCAGGTCTAAACCTGGACTAAACCTGGACTGGACCAGGTCTCGGCCTAGTCTGGTTAACACCTGACCATATCACAAGTGAGATATGGGTCTGGAAACTCGCTTCGAAAAATCCCGTAGCGGAGGTGTGGTTAGCGATTGCCAACGGCCGTTTATTGGGCGTTATGAATGTCTATCATTGAGCGTATACGTAAGTCCATAGCCAATCATGTCAGTTGTCAGTTCAAACTACAAGCTTCCGTTTGTCATGTAGTACGCGTCACCGTCTTTCCACCCCTCCCCCGCTCTCTGATTGGGGCCCTAAATCTGGGACTCTCGCTTGGACGAGTTTCCAGGCCGCCTTCCAGTTTGAAACGAACGGAAGCGGCCTGGGAATTCCCAGGCTAGGTCTCGGCCTGGATTAAACCAGGATTAAACCAGCATGTGCCGCTCTTTGCTGGTTTCGTGCGGCTGGTTTGTGGCTCAGGCCGGGCGGTTCGATCTCGTGCTCGCAGCCCCGGTGTACGCACGGCCTTGCGCTGGTGGTGCACGTGTCGCGCACTTCTCCAAGGGGTTGGTGTGCGTCGCGTCCCGGGACGTGGCAGTGCCATTGAATGAGCACGGTGCGCCCTGCTCGTCCCTCTGTGCTCACAGTGTGTTTGAATGAGAAGCAGTCTGAGCCGCTCCGGGGCCGGATGCATGAGGACTGGAGACATGAGTCACTGGACCCGTAGGAAGTCCAGGTCTAAACCAGGTCTAAACCTGAACTAAACCAGGACTAAACCAGGTCTAAACCTGGACTAGACCAGGTCTAGACCAGGTCTAAAACAGAATTGCGGCTCTTTGCCTTGTTTCATGACCACGGGTACACATGCCGCGCGCACCCCCTCCACCCCCACGCTTCACTATTAATACATTTTGTTGAAAATCTACGAAAGTTTGAGTGTTTAAACAAGAGAGAAATGTGAGAAAATGTTAATACCAGTCTGAGAAAAGTGTATAATGTGTGTGGTGAGGCATTTACAGCCTTAAAACATGTAGAATAATTGTAAAATATAAAGTTGTCCTACTTCGCGGATTTCACGTATTGCGGGTTATTAATGGAACCCAACCCCCGCGATAAACGAGGGATTACTGTATTCAAAATTTATGGTCAGAATTAGTAAATTAAGCTATCAAATCTTGGTTTATAAGGGTGGACTGCATAACTTGATGGAGGGTACTCCACTTGCTTGTCTTCATGGAAATGTTATTGCTTTGCCTGAAATGTTCCACTGTGTGGCATTTAACGCATCCATCTTGCATTTTATCAAGTACTGTTGTTTTTATAGGTTGAAAAACATGCATTTTTATTGTGAATGGGCTCGCTTCTCCACCAGTCTGAACTTGGCCTGGCCACTTCTGTGTCTCCATGGAGATAAGTGAAATGGCATATTGTAGAACATTCAAGGCAAAGCAAAACAATCTCTATTGCCACGTTTACATGAGAGCTTTAATTCTGATTAAAAGTTATGCTTTAAAAAGACCATGTAAACACTTAATTCCTACTGAAAATAATTATTCAGAATTAAACTTAATTCAAAATTAAAGTTAATTCTGAATTAAGTGGGTGGTTTACTCCAATTTTAAAGCGGAATTAATTTATTCCTCGATCATGTAAACGTTTATTCGGGTTAAAAATAATTCTGGTTGTTCAGCGTATGCTCGTTGGGTCACCCTTCTGACGCAATGATGCACTGCAAGCTGACGGTCCGGAGCTGACCAGTCTTGAACCGAAACAATTATTATAATAAGTACTCTGGAAGAACTACAAATAATGAAAAAAGTAGATGGCAGAAAACATAAAACACTAACCAAACCGAAATGACAAAAAGCCCCTAGCAGCTGATTGTGTGTTTTCTTCTGGTAGACGTAAATATGTTTGTGTCCCTGTCCAATCAGAACCCTTCCTGACCCCCAGAGCAGAATTAAATTAAGCCGATTTAGCGTGTTTTCCATGTAAACCTCAATTCGGAATTATTATTTCCATGTAAACTGGAAGGAGAATAGTTTAATTCAGAGTAATTAATACGAAATTAAAAAACATAACATAAACATAGCCTATGAAAGACGCCAGACCCTCCACCAGAACCTTAAACTACGTCAGAAATACGTTGGGTTATTAGTAGTTTAATTCTTTACAGTGGTTCTGATTTAAGTTGTGCATTTTAAGAAAGTGATACATACTGTGTGTGTGAGAACATGTGCTGCTTGAGGTCATGTTTCCTGATGAAAGTTCGGTCACACAGGTCACACTTGAGTTTTTCTGCTCCGGTGTGGATCAACATATGAGAGGCCACATGGGACTTCTGCGTGAACGACTTCTCACATACTGTGCATTTATAGTTCTTTTGGCCTGTTCAAACACAGAAAATGGCAAAAATATGTTAAGGACTGGCAAAATTTCACATTTCTTTAATACTATTTTGTCCATCTGCCATATTAAAGGCCTGCAAAATGGTATTAAAGATATTTCATTCATTACACGTTTATTTTTAGACTTTTTAGAGAAAATGAAAAATATGAATTTAAAATAATTATATTTTAGGGCAAGGAGATATGGCAAAAATGAATCACTGTTTTCTCTCCTTCATTTCCTCAATCAAGATTTTTATATTTGATTTTGTTCCGGTGAACAAATAGTGAAACAATAGTGAAATCATAATTTGGCCAAAGATATTACACAGCAACTATGAATTAGTTAGTTAGTTAGTTAGTTTGTTTCCTGTTTGTTTGGGTACATGTAATTAAATACCTAACTTTATGAATCCACTGTGTCGTCATATTACATCACGTTTGAAATTCCTTCGCAATTTAACATCTCCATGGTCTTGAGCTCATGTACACCAAACATTACGCCCATCTGAGTTACGGTTCAGGAGGAGTATTTCAAATTCCATTGTATGTCAAATCACACAAAATCACACAAAAGCCCAATTATCTCATTTCCTGTTGGGCGTGGCCCTACCTTTGTATGGACTTTTTTGTTCGTCTTACTGAGATACACATCCATACCAAATTTGGTGCAGCTATCTTAAACGGTATGCCAGCCCCGACTTAAATTGCGTTAGGGGGCGCTAGCGAGCTCCTGGGCCCCATCGGGGGCCGGGTCTTTTTGTGGTCGTACTGGCTGCACTTTGTGATGCCCGTGCAAAGTTACATTCGTTTTGAAGCATGGGAACATGCTCAAAATTCCCCCAGCGTGTGTGAATAATAATAATAATAATACGGAAACGAAGCAACAACAATATAATTAACAAAACAGCATGGGTTGTACAGTACCTGTGTGGATCTTAAGGTGCATTCGGAGGTTGCTCGGATCACTGAATGCTTTACTGCAGTATTCACACTTATGAGGCTTCATCCCCACGTGTCCCATGAAATGCACATTCAGTTTAGTAGAAGTTATAAAAGCTCTGGAGCACATACTGCACTTAAACTTCTTCTCTCTCATTTGCCCCTGGCTTTTTGCTTTCGCTGTAGTGTTGGAAATACCATTGCTGTTGTCCCCTGTACTGTTATTATCATTATTAGTTTGGTTGTGAGGGTGGCTTGACCAGGGAGAAGAGGAGGAACTAGATGCCCCATTGGTCAGTTTGTCGTCATGGTGAGGGTGCTGCTGTTGTGATGTTTGGTCCATTTGTTGAGGTGGTGGAGGAGGAGGAGGAGGGGGCGGGTGGTCTTGCTGTGATGGGCTGTGGTTGTGGGCGGGCTGGTTATGATTGTTTAAATGAGACTTAAGCTCAGTGAAAGATGAGCACTCTTTTCCACATTGGCAGAGCTGTCCTTCAGGAACCTGGGGAACTCCTGAAATGAAATGGAAAAGACAATGAACGAATATCCAATCAAAGTGCGGTTTAAAATGTGCAACAGACCTCTATATAAAGCTGAGAATTTTTTATTTTTACTTGTTCATATATATTTTATATAATTATGCCTTTTCTGACACCAGTCTCTTGCTATCTTTTTGTTACATATTTAGAATGTATAATTACCATTTATACTTTTTACTCTTTGTTATTATAATATATTGTGATGTGTGAGCTACTGTGTCCAAGTAATTTCCCTTATGGATCAATAAAGTTTGTCTAGCCTAGAAGACTGCATGGAAAATGCCTTATTTGATCACACTTAAATTAAAAACATCAATAACAGGATGAAAATGGCAAAGATTACTCATTTAACAATTTTATAACATGGCTTAAAGCTAGCAAGAATCAATATTGCACAATATAGGGCCTTTAATCCCTGTATTTAGTGTTCAAATAAGGTTTTTTTTACTGTAATTGCTGAGTCTAGTAAACTCAAGAAACCCAACCATGCTATTACCAAGAAAATAATTTAAAAAATAACTATATTTCCTTTTAGTTCTTTGAGCCTTCATGGAGTTTTTTTTATTATTACTTTCATGTCATAATGCCATGTCCATATAATTACCATGCTATCACAGTACTGTTAAATGTGCACTGTGCAAATTTTCTGGTGGAGGGTCCGCTACCAACTTGTCTCCATGCCTTGCTTTACCTTGAATATCCCATGGTATGACATTACACATATACATCTGGGATTTATTCATTACGGGTCTTTCTATTGCTCAAAAATACAATTATAAACAGTGAATAGGGGTGACTTTCCACAGATCTGAATTGTAATATAACGTAGTGCTGTAACATGCTCGTCTCCCTTGTTATAGGTGGGTTTAATCTATACTGTGGAACATTCTAGACAAAGCAATAACAATTTCAAGGAGATGGACCCTCCACTAGAAATGTAACGCAGTGCATCATTAAGAAACATACAAGCAGTTATTTTACCTAAAAGTCTACAGTAGTCCCGGCTGTAGAAGAAAAGTAGCTCTTGGTCTGGGTGTATTTCTGTGGTGGTGCAGAAGAACAGTTTGCCCTTGAATGGATAAGCAACCAGGTTCTGCTCCTCAAGAGTTCTGAAAACAATATTTAATAATTGTTTACGTGTTTTTGTGACAGTCGAGTCCATATAGAGAGTGAACAGAACAAAGAAATACAAACCTGGCTTTTCGGACAAACATCATCCAGTTGCATTCATTTTCATCTGTCGTAACAATGTAGAACTCCAGCACATTGTTATGGTACATCTGTAATATAAAGTGTTTTTTTATATGACAGATCTATGACAATTCTAACACAAGTTTTGAAAGTAGTAGTGGTATTATATTAAATTATATTAAAACTAACCTTCCATAGCTGTGGTGTGTCTTTTTCTAGCCAATCTGAGAGGTCTACATTACTGCAGTGCTGCCCAACCATCGGCCCAAAACAGGTTCTTGGAGCTATGATGTCTCGTGCAAAAACTCCTAAAGCATTAAATAGTACAATGTTAGTATTTTAATTACTTTAGTTGGGTAGCTTTAATTTCCATTCACACTATAGTGTGAAGTTTTTTAACTCAGCCTTACTGACATAATTGTGTTTAATACCATTTTGCATAATACATAATTCTTACCTAGAGGTTCCTCAGTGACAGAGATGCGCAGGCACAGTGGGCGGGGCAGAGAGAGGCGAGCTCGGGTCTGAATGGGAGAATCAGGGATGAAGGTGACTGGTCCATGCTCCGGACAGTCTGAGGTATACGAGCGCTCACACAGTGTGCACCCTAAGACATCAGAAGCAAAAGTTTATATTAATACATAAACAAACATGTATGTATTGATTATTTAAATCTAAATTAATAATCAAACAAAAATCAATGTTTCTTCAAAATAATTATACCTAATGAAATGTGAACAATATTATTCTTGTTGTTTGAGCTAATCAGTATCACAGCATTGGAGCTCATCAGTGACCCTCACTCCGGTCCCAGAAGTTAATTTTCTATCAATTTTTCCCATAGACATTTGAAAATAATCAAATATTAAGAGTTCAAAGACATCACAGAGGCTAATCAGCTACGTAGTAAAAAATAGCCTTAATACAATAGTTTTAAGTGAAAAAAGGACAGTTTAAAGTGCAAGATTCTGTGAAATGTTTTAATAACTTCAGTTTATAAAGTTTCAGAAACGGACTTAACCTAAAACCTAAAATTGTAGGTCTTTTAAGCAACATTTGAACTTTTTATATATATATTTTTTTTTGGAAAGTTGATGAGAAAAATTAATTGGAAATTTAGTTCCGAAACCACAGGGTGGGCGGACACTGTTGCGCTCCATTCTATCAAGCGTGAAAAGTTCCTCAGTCCCTCAGTTCTCCATTCTATCAAGTAATTTTTCAAAATCCAGTATCCTGGCATCCAGAAAATGTATGCACCAATGGCCAAACTGGCTCTCCATTAATAATAATGAAGTTGCAATAAAGCAGTGTTTTCCATTTAGAAAGGATTCTATTGTATTAAAAATAAACTGAGGAAAACTGGGAAAAACAACATACTTTATGCATGTAGTGTTGTCATAAATAGCAGTAACAAAAAAATTTGAATTTGTAACCAATGCTTGTGTTTTGATCAGTAAACGCAATAAGTGACATTTATTCTCTAAAACATGCATTAAATAAAATTATTTTCATACAGGTTGATTCTGATTGTGCTATCATAATCTGAATATAAAAACACCATCATAACCGATAACAGTGGAGCTTACATATAGAGAAGGTAGTGACCATGTTTTCTTTATTCGAGGTAGTGTCTTCCAGCTGCAGCGTGGAGTTCACCAGCACCAGGTTGTTTTCTGGTTCTAGTGACACTTCTGCAGTGATCGGAGATACATTCACAGCCTCCAGTCCCATCCCTATGTGGCCATGCAGAGACACTGGCTCCAGCTGCCCCCGACTACCCATGGACCCAGTGAGCACCACACTAACCACACCCGAGTTCATCTCCCCATTTGGGTGAAGCTGCTCCCCTGTGGTGCCCACTCTGCTCCCCATGTGGTCTGGCTCCATTACTTCAGGCAGCTCGAGCACCGGTGGTCCATGGAGAGGGATTACACCACCAGATGAGTCCACTCCTGTTAACCCTTCGTGTGGTTGAGGCTGTCTCCCTCCTCCAAGCTGCTGTTGCGTATTGGACACAGAAACTACACCTACTTCCATTGAAGTCAACTCCTCTCCCATTCGGTCAGACATGGGACTACTAACCCTGGACACAATACCTAAAGCTGTAGGGGTGAGTTCGTGGCCTGTTTGGTGGAGGTCTGCCTGGGTATTGACTTGCCGGGAGTCCATAGGTACCAGGCCCTGCTCAAGAGGTCCACCGGGGGCGCTGTAAGGGTCCAGCCCAGAGGGATTATTGCTGGCCACAGATAGAGGTCCATCCATGTTAAGGCTGCTGGGGTGAATGTACTGAGGGGGAGGGCGGTCAGCCAGATATGACAGAATACCTAGGGAAACAGTGGATAAAGTAACAGCAAGTCATTTTTTTATGCATATGTTGCAAAATGCTGCAATGGCTATAACTTGACTATAGAAGGACAAAGGAGCTCATTCTTCAACAGGCTCCTACAGCTCTGCTCAAACAGTGAAAGATATCATACTCCATACATCTGTACAACAACTCACCCTTACAGATAACCCTATGTCCTGTCAATCATCATTATATCATCTTTGCACTGTTTTGTGTTTATGCAACTTATTTTAATTAATTAGCTAGCACAAATTTAAAAATAACTTAAGTAAAATAATTGACTTGGCAATCATATATTTCTCATTGTGAATTACAGCTTTTACAGCTACAGCTTAGTCAAATATAGTAAAGGGTATAGTAACTTCAAATGAGACACTTCAAATGAGACTTCACCGTGTTGTAGCCCACCTGGAAGTATATGGCGGAAGTAGTTACTCTCCAGATGAGGATAAGGCGGAGGGGGCAGGGAGTAGTTCCTCTCAGGTAAACCACACATCACTCCTCTGTCACCCAGGGGACCCATGGGCAGCATCAGTGACAAGGCTGAGGGAAGAGAGCCCAGAGAGGGACCCAGGCTGGGGATGGCAACAGGCATGCCTAAAAACATGACAAGTTATTAGAGTAAAAGTAATGCATGTACAATTAAGAGTGAAAAGGCAGATAATATTGCAATTGTTAATTGTCTGCAGTCTATCTATTTTGGTAAATAAAACTGTTCAAAAGGCCTTCAAAAAGAGACAAGTTAAAAAAGGGAAATTTTCAGTGTATTCATCCAGGCAGTAAACTGACACAATACATTTAATTTTACTCTCCATTAATGTTTTTAGCACCATACTTGAACCATATCCAAGACATTTATGGGCACATTTTTGATGCATTGCAATAATACTACTAAACTACTAGTACTAGTACTACTACTGAATGCCACCATCAAGATAATCCAGAAAATACTAGTGTACAAATTTTTGTCAGTGTCGTCCACCACTACAGTATGAGACTTCAATCTTTTATTTTATTTGTTGCAATTGTGCATTTTGCAGGCCATCTATGATGTTGGACCCCCCCCCCCTTTACCTGGGGTGGGTATAGGGTTGTGTGTGGGCGAAGTGGGCAGACCAAGATGACTGGCACTAACTGAGGGCACATTGAGCTGGTCCATGCCCACTGGACTCAAATTCATGTCATTCATCCTGGAAAACCAATAAAAAGATCCATTAGCAAAAGATGGGGGTGTAAACTGTGTGGCTAGATAAGCAATGATGAGTAAAAAAAAAAAACTTACCTGAATTTATTAAACAATGTCTAACAGCAGAGTTTCAATAATCGTCAGTCGTATGTAACAAAAGCCCTAGACAAAATGGAGAGCAGAATATAGTTACATTTTTACACTTGATGAGGGATAGTAGTTGTCTAAAAATAAAATAACACGACTCTCCTCACAGCTAACACGCTAGCACAAACAGCATCTAAAATAATTATTTCAGAATAAAGTACACCATTAGCAACATGTCTCGATGAAATAACTTACCGTCATCGTGATCGCGACATGGGCTCAAGTCCGGACGCTAAATCCGGGGGAAAATGAACAAAAATGAGACTGAAAACAACAACATTTCTGCACAAAACCTCCCTAAACGGGGCCATGATGGTCTGCCTGGTGCGCATGCGCAGTGACTCTGACTGACGCTGTTTTTTTTTTTTTTTTTTGTAGCAGCTTCAAATAAATTCAAATAACACCCATAACGAAAGTTTTTTTTAATAAAACATCAGGTTTATATCTGGTGTTCCCAAATAGGTTTTGATTTCCACATTTCAACAGAGTGAGAAAGCGTTGCTGAAACTGGTCTCTGCCATGGAGACATGTGGGAACCACAGGTGGGAACGGAAGGAGGGAATTGTCAACAACTTTTATCTAGATGAAAAAGTCTTCCTACATCTCCGCCTCAAAACCGCATTTTACCTGTAAGCTTTAAAACCCATTTGTTCGGGTGCAGTTTACATCTGATCAAGGATAACGAATTGGACACCTCAGCCTCCTGAATGTGCAATCTGCAGGTAGGCCTATAAGGCACAAGCTCGTGTTTGGTAAAGATGTCATATTGACTTTTTAATATTATTTTTTACTATAGAAAAAAATGTCTTCTCATACATATGAAAGTCTGGATAAGATCCAATTTGCGGCTCCTATGACTTTCCACGGCCTGCCCCTGAATTTTGGAGGAGCGCGCTACAAGGATGCTCTGCGCCTGGGGACCCCCTTCTTTGACACGGCCTATTTCGACCATGTCCACGAGCAGATTTTCTATAGACGACTCTCTTACTTCCCCTTCCATGGACCTATCAGTGCGTGTGAGTATACCTTTGAACCAGCTTTTATTCGGAAGAGAAACGAGCGGGAGCGTCACCGAGTGCGCTGCATAAACGAAGGTTACGCACGGCTCCGCGAGCACCTGCCGCACGAGGATAAACGGCTCAGTAAAGTGGAGACTCTGCGTGCAGCTATTGACTACATTAAACACCTACAATCACTGCTGGAGCTAAAGACTGCTGTGGTGCCTGCGCAGACCGTCAAGGAGGATGAAGAGAGGAAAACAGGCCAATGGGAACACTTAGGAAATGATGGGACCTTGGCAAACTGTTTAAACGAAGATGATAAAAGTGAATAGGCCCAAATCAGGACTATTTTAAACTACTTATCTACAGTGACTATTTAGATGGTGACACTGGACAGCTCTGGACCTGAACATTTGTAAATGGATCTAAACATCTTAACAGTCCAACAAATGATCAGTGATTATGATTGCAGACTTAAGGCTATAACCTGTCCTGTTCTTGCTCTATTACATGGGAACACACCAATGCATTATTTTCATGGCATAAAAGGCTTTATCATTAGGCCCTTATGGCATTTCATCATTTGTGGCTTTTTATGTATGTTTCTATGTTGATGCCATGTAGTTATATATACATCTCTTGTACATTGGCAGTTACTAAATGCAAGAGTCCTTTTTTCAAAGATGCACCTACATTTTACAGTGAAATCTTAAAAAAAAATCAAATTAAAAATATCCTACAAGTTCTACAAACAAGAAAATGTAGAAAGAATAACAATTTTAAAAAAGCATGTTTACCCTTGCCTGGAAGAATCCATGACTCATCGCTGTACCAGCGATGGGTATCGCGGTGTATAGGAAATACAGAGAGATATCATTTGGCTGGCCAGGTAATGTTTACCCCATAAATATTAGAGGTTCTTATCTAACCATCTATGCCATTTACAGTGAGGAAAATAAGTATTTGAACACCCTGCGATTTTGCAAGTTCTCCCACTTAGAAATCACGGAGGGGTCTGAAATTTTCATCGTAGGTGCATGTCCACTGAGACAATCTAAAAAAACGTTTGACCTCTGTAATTGCAAACAAAGGCTACTGTACCAAATATTAACATTGATTTTCTCAGGTGTTCAAAAACTTATTTGCAGCAGTCTCATACAAATCAATTGTTAATTTCTGGATTTTTTTTTTTTTAGATTATGTCTCACAGTGGACATGCACTTACGATGAAAATTTCAGACCAGACCCCTCCATGATTTCTAAGTGGGAGAACTTACAAAATCGCAGGGTGTTCAAATACTTTTTTCCTCACTGTATGTCTTCACTCTCAGGGGATGAATTGTGTTCAATGTCAAAGTTAAAGGAGAATTACAATTTTACAATCTGAGCCTTATTTCGGTAATAAAACAAGTTGTTTTACTCACCCATAGCACTTTGGAGCACTTCCGGAGATGTTTCCGTAACGTGAGTTCTTGGGGCACATGTTTGCGGTCTCCAAATAACACAAACTTTAGCACTTTTCAAATCATAGAAGCTCGATGTCTTAGTCTACACTTTCGTTTGAGTCAAAAGTGGCCTGTAATCTGAGATTTATCCATAATTTCGAGTAGATGAAGAGACCAGTGCGCATGCGCTGAGTCACAGCTGATTTCGCTCTCAGCCCTCGGAGTCGGGACCCAAACATGAAATGCAAAGTTGTAAGACCTTTGGACCATCGTGTTTGCAGTACCCACTTCATGACTGAAGTGGGTACTGCAATTTTTTTACCAGCAAAGGAAAAGAAAGAAGGCCAGCGTCTTCAACGCGCAATTCTGAGAAGTAATGCGAAACCGATAGCTGTTCTCTGCTGCTCCTAAAACTGTCTCCGCTTCATTTTTCCGTATCCATTCTGTCTCCTCATCCGTATACTCCTCTTCAGTCCTCAGTCCTCCATAAGTCCTCTTCAGCCTCAAAGTCCGAATCTTCTGCCATGTCTCGCTCGCAATAGAAAAGTTCAGAGCGGTGTTTATCTGCAAAACAGCTGGGACTTCACGCATGCGCGCTGTCCTCTATGATGACGACATCAAATGAAACTATAGCTGGATATCGGGTTTCAGGCTGCTTTGGACTCCACTTAAAGGGATATGCCACCCCCAGGTCAAATTTGGGCATCTCCCCACAGTCCAGAGACTAAAATAAGTGGTGGAAAGCGTTTTCCTGCTCACCCAGCCATTGTCCGAGTCTGTCGCCACTGACCGCCGCGGTATCTGGTGCTCCTCCGCCTTAGAGTGGAGTCTAACGTCGCCAGAGAAAGATTTCGGCCAAAAGGAATTAATTTGCTTGATGCGTTTCCCAATTACTTTGTGTGTAGTGCGCATTCATATCGAGTGCAAATAAATGTGCAAATCAACACGGAGAGCTTGCCTTGGTCATTTTGGGTGGGAACTATTTTCCAGTGCGTAAGAATACAGCCGTATCACGCAGTACGCTGCCAGGGGAATCCCAGTTACGCACCGGGAAGGGAGTTCCCCTGTTGCACAACGTGGTGCGTGATACGGCTGTATTCTTACGCACTGGAAAATAGTTCCCACCCAAAATGACCAAGGCAAGCTCTCCGTGTTGATTTGCACATTTATTTGCACTCGATATGAATGCGCACTACACATAAAGTAATTGGGAAACGCATCGAGCAAATTAATTCCTTTTGGCCGAAATCTTTCTCTGGCGACGTTAGACTCCAGTCTAAGGCGGAGGAGCACCAGATACCGCGGCGGTCAGTGGCGACAGACTCGGACAATGGCTGGGTGAGCAGGAAAACGCTTTCCACCACTTATTTTAGTCTCTGGACTGTGGGGAGATGCCCAAATTTGACCTGGGGGTGGCATATCCCTTTAAAGTCTACGCTGTGATTTGAAAAGTGCTAAAGTTTGTGTTATTTGGAGACTGCAAACATATGCCCCGAGAATTCACGTTACGGATATCGCAAATCTAAAACATCTCCGGAAGTGCTCCAAATGACACCAAAGTGCTATGGGTGAGTAAAACAACTTGTTTTATTACCGAAATAAGGCTCAGATGGTAAAAAACGTTAATTCTCCTTTAATGTTTACAAACGATGACTGGTTGTTGCATGGTGGTAGAATCACTCGACTGTTTGCTCTGTTCAAACTGTCGCATTGCTTCCTCAGCAAGACGATTCTCCTCCTCTTCCTCCTCTTCCTAAACACACATAAGCCATTGTTGTGAATATGTCATATGTCTATCTGAAGAAGTTGTTTTGGACTTACCTCTTTCTTTATACGGTAGTATTCATCAATAGCATATTGATAGCATACTCTTCACAAAGTATTACACAGAGTGGAAGGGAGGAGGCGACAAAGACACGTCCTATAATAACATCCCACGGTTTTACTACAGTAATTACACATTTACTGATACTAAGTAACAAATACACACTCCAGGATTGATTACTAATTACTTGCCCTCTGAAAATACTTAAGTTTTGTTTCTGTAAAACGTAAACAAATGTGTGCAAAACTGCATTAAACACATTAATATTTGAGTCCTCAGTGCAAAAAGACAGGGCAGTCTTTTTTGGAAGTTTCTTATTTTATTTTTTTTAGTTTTTAATGTTAATAAAAATGATACAATGTTATGCAGAGGTGTGCTAATAAGAATTTTCTAGACAAATAATACTATTTACAGGGAGGGGTGTGTGAATTTTTTTCTTTTTCTTAGGGGGGCGTCACAGAAAATAATTGAGAAGCACTGGCCGTCCAACACGCTGTGGCTCAGAGCCAGGTCCCATTAATGTTCAATGCGGTGCTTCTTGAAGTGTTCTCTAGCCATACTTTCAGTCGGACACTGTTTACATTTGATTTCTCCAAAACTACGATCCTTGGCAATGCCCTCCCAAATCAGAAAGCACTTGATGTTCCTCTTTGTATCATCGTCATCACGGTCATCTCTTTTACTGCTGGGCTCTTCCCATTTGATTCTGTGCATCAGCCTTTTGAATTTCTTCTGTGATTTGGGACCTCCTTCAACCACTACAATGTTACTATCTTTATGTAGAACAACAGTGCCTGTCAGGTACAGCTGGCTGGCATTGGCTTTAACTTTAAACTTCTTGGCAGGATTTTGCAAGTTGCGGATTCTGTAAACTGCAATATGAACACAATCAGTTAAGTCTTCTTTCAACTTCTTCACATTTTTCTCTTTTCTCTGTTCTGCTGTTAATTTACGAGCTGCATTGGCGTCTTCGTGAGCCTTTTGTCTTTTTGCCATCTGTGCTCGGACATGTCCTTCAACTTTTGTGGGGTTCTGCACTGCCTCCGATCCAAGTACCCTCATCAGGTTGGAAATACGAACTTTGGGTTCTGGGGGAGGCATCAGCCCAAGACGCACTTTTTCTTGTAATTCTTTTTGGCCTTCTCTGCGAGTTTGTCGTCTGAGCTTTTTCTGTTCTTTCTTTGTTAAATATACGCCCAGAGTTACGGCTTTATCCATGTCATCTGGTGGCTTTATTTGGGCTGGGTGTTCAACGAGGTTTGTCACACCCAGCCCAAAAGTGCCAGTTCTTCAAATTTTGTCTGTGAAGCACATTCTTTATTTGAGGGCAAGATGTAGAAGTCCCAACACTCAATATGCGGCACTTCTCCTTCACCAAGCTCTTTTTTAGGAGCAATAAGAGCGAACTTTGTGGAGGCTTGGATTCCTGTCTTTTTTGCTGCCTGTGCAATTTCGTTCTGTAGCTCCCTCAACTGGGCCTCTGTTCTTATTCTTTGTGCAATCTTCTCAAAACGACCTTGCTTATGAAATTTGAAGCCCTTGCGAACTCACTGAGCTGGGGCCAAGTTAACCCGATTGTCAGAAAAAGTAGATTCCAATTCCTCTCCAGGCTTCTCCTTTAGCTGCTGTCGGAATTGCTCCCTCTTCACAGCACGGATATTAGCCTTTAGAGTTGGCATACGATGTGTGAGTTCTATTTCCTTCCCAGTGGCATCCACAATTCTTCCCTTCCCCAGAATTAGAGGTGTGGGCTTGTTCGATTCTTTGGCCTCAACTTTGGGTGGTGCTATTCCCATTAAATTAAGGGTAGCCAGTGCCACAAGATTGTTGTTGGGTGTTGGGGCTGCCAAAGCCCCCAGAATCTCAGGTTTGGATGGCAGCTGAGATTGGATGCGAGCTTGTAGTTCTGCAGCTTTGCGAGCTTTTTCAATTGCATCATTCATAAAACTAACTGCTTGAGATGGACCAATGGATGCAGCTCCAGCACCAAGACGAGACATTGAATCAGATGAAGACAGGCGTGATGCAGCAGGTGTAAAAAGGTGAGTTGTTTCTTGGGTTCTTCAATCTGTTTTATGGCTGCCTCCTGTAGTGATATGACCAATGTGATTGGATATTCTTAACTACAGCTTCCGTATACATGCGCCATGTATCCAAATCATAACAACTCTGTTATGATTTGGATACATGGCGCATGCGTATACGGAAGCTGTAGCTGACGATGATGTCAGTATAATATGTTTTCATGGCATCAAGTCCTAATGTTATTGTTTTTTCTTTTGTTGAGATGTGTCAGAACACCACTGTTGTTTTTTATATATTTTATTTGTGCAATGTTTGCTTTTAAGTAAGCCATATGTCTTAGCAGTAGGCCTATACATATAAATAAACTTTTGCCCACATCAAAATGGACTTTAATAACAATTCAATAATTTCAATAAGCTAGCTTTAATTCCAAGAATAAAGTAGAGTGCACTTTCAAAGTTCTGTTAAATAAATCAGTTGGTATTGGCATTACAGCCTAATTCATTAAAAAAGTTACAAAAAGAAAACATTGAAGTTTCAAATGCTGCACATCACATAAGAACTCCCATTCAAAACCCCCTGGCTAAATAAAGTCCGAATCAAAAAAGGGTTACAAAAGTGCTGAAACGGGTCAAACTGAATCAAAATAAAATATTATTCTACCACTATAGCATATGGCAAAACGTTCGGCTTTCATATAAACAAAAATAGAGCAGAAATTAACCTAAATAGACTGTTCTTGGTCGCGCTGACCGCATTTGGTTCAATGCTAGCATTAACATTAGCTTAGCCGCATTGTGAATGGAGATCACAATGACATCTGACATCCCGCCACAACAACCTCCTCACTGGAAGTGGGACATTACTTGACACGGGTTACAATAAAAAAATAAAAAGAAACACCGGTATTTGGTATGAAGCGGTTGGTATGAAGTTACCATTTGTGAAGGTGTAATATGGACAAACAGACACAGCAAAAAGGAATACCCAAGTTTATTCAATCTGATTGAACCGGCGTGTTTGGTTCTATTATGACTGCGACGTGGGGACTTTGCTCATATCCCTCTGTGTAAAAAGTACAGAGAATCACCCGGACTGACCCTTCAGCAGAAAAAATTCCATGTTGTCGCTTTAAAACAAGGCGATAATCCTTCCTACACTTTCCACAAAGCTCCCATAGTCCGAATGATGACTTTTACTTTTATTCATACCAGGGCTCTCAAGGCTCACGCTTGAGAGTGTGACACACGCAATTCGACGTATTCACACGCGCACACGCCACACATGGCATTTCTCACGCTGATTAGTGTTTTTATTTTTATTTTTTATTTTTTGTGCCCAGAAAATCGGTCTGTGTGGCTTAGTTTATGCAGGCTCCGCGCGTTTTCAGCGCCGCCCCCTCCCCCGAGCAGGGGGAACAGGGGGAGGGATATGAGCAGGGACGGCGCGTCTGCTCGCCGTCCCCCGGGCACGTCCTGAGCCTCAGTCCCGGTGCCACGTCTCCTCTGAGACGCACCGACTCCGGTCCCCGTGTCTCCGTCTGTGCGTAACGTGTCCCCCCCGACGGCTTACGCGCGGAATACGCGCGGCCCAGAGCCGAACTGCCCATGGTGAGACGCGGGCCCGGTGCATTGACCAGACTCTTACATGAATCCGTTAAAAATGTCCCGCTCCCTCCTCCCCGCCCCTCTCAGCGCGCACTGACAAAGTGCTGGTGATGATACCCCCCCCCCCCCCGTCCTCGGAAATTAAACGACCCAGCTCAAAACTTGAGAGCCCTGATTCATACCAAAGAAAGGTCTGAATTTAAAATCTTTTTTTTTTTTTTTTTTTTTTTTTTTGCTGTGGAATATCACCTCATGACATCACAAGGTGGAACCAAGTGTTTTTTTCCAATCCATGGTTAAATGATTGCTGTGACCAAAGTTATAGTTTTGGATTTTTTATTATAGTTTTGTTTTAGTTTAGCCTTTTTTCCCCCTCTAATTCAGTCAGTTTTAATTAGTTTTTCGTGTTGCTTTGATTGTTTTAGTTTAGTTTTTATTAGTTTTAGTTTTAATCCAAAATCCATTATGTTTGTGTGTTTGTTTGTTTATATGTTTTAGTGTGGCTAGACCAGGATCAGTTTAAGCCTATATGATGTGGCAGGACAGAGTTACCTCAGAGAATCTGTGAGTTTCTCTCTCTCTCTCTGTAACTGTAGATATAAACACATGTCTCTACTTCCACCCTAAGACTACCTGTAACAAATCTCCTTTGAGTGCTTCTGTCTGTGTGCACAGTTGCGAGATGAAGAACTGTCAGGAATCAAACTAGTTTTCAGCTCCATCTGCCCTAAGAGTCTACTGTAAATAAGTTCACTTTGCAATTTTAAAATATGTTTGTCAATGTGTAGTCAAATACTGAATGATTTGAAACACCTCTTTAGGCCAGTATCTGAATCCGGATAAAGATTACAATGGCATGTTAAGCAAGGAAGAGCTGTCTCGTTATGGAACAGCTACTTTGAAGTCAGTCTTCCTTGACCGGGTGTTTCAGGAGTGCCTCACATATGATGGAGAAATGGTATAAATTAAGTACTAAAAACTAATTTTATACTCTATTCTATGTTGTAGTATTATAAGACAAATTTAGACTTTGTTTTGGCCCTGGAAAACTGAAAAGAACCAGCTGCGTTACAGTATATCTTTAAACTTTTAGACATGGAGAACTAGGGATATCTCAATGTCTTCTCACTCAACTATTTCTTCAGGGTATTGGCCAGTTACAATTCCCTTTATGCCTGGTTGTATGACCATATTGTATAATGGGTGTTATTTTTAGGCTATACAAGAGCAGAAGAAAGTTCATGGTCAAGAGCCCATGACTTTTCAAGACGTCAAGGTCCATTTTCCACACAGTCTCCTGTGGCTTAGTTTAGAACTAAATAATGACTGAGATGTTTTCCTTTTTAGGATAAGATCTACGGCATGGTGAAGCCCAAAGATCCATATAAAATCACCTTGCAGGACTTAGTGAACTGTTGTCAGTGGGATACTGTTGTTAGTATCCTGATAGACCTTAATGGCTTTTGGACGTATGAAAACAGAGAAGTGCTGGTTGCCAATGACAACAATAGCACCAACACAAGTGACCTCGATGACACCTGAAGTATGTGTGAATGGTCTGTTGGACTTCTCCTTTCTACAGAAATATTTTTGCTTATTTTCTACAAGTCTTAATGGACAATTTCTACTGCTTGGCATCTCTTTCTTCTCTTTTCCATGTTTGCATTTCAAATATTAGACACCTTTCTGTAAGTTTAATCAACAGAAAAAAATGAAGGCAAACAAATCTAAAATGTGTTCTTTTTATTAAGACATAAAATAAATATTTTCTATGTACAGATCAATGTAAAATACAGTTAAATAAAAAGATTTGCTTCTATACATGTCTGTTTTTTATTTAAAAAATTAATTAAAAAAAACCTTCACAATGTAGTATTTCGTAAACTAGATGAAATACTCTATTCCCTTTATATCCTATTGTCAAATTAAGTTATTCAGAATTAGTTCAGGATTACTTATGTAATCACATCTTTCATATAAAAAGGATTAGTAGAATTCGATATCACATGGCTAAGGCTATTTGTGCTTTATTTCCACTGAATTTAAGGTTACTATGAAAAATCTATTTGAAGATAATCTACTTATAGTTTATGACAACTGTACTTTGAGCAAGGATTAATTAAACTATTAACATTCAGTAAGTTATACATGTACGTTGGCAGTGAATGTTAAAACTGAATGTGTTTCTTCATTTATCAGAATATAATAATGTGATCAAATACCTGATCATTATTGTGGTCTTGTGGTTTGCCTCAGAAAATACATTTAATGATCTACCTCCGGAATCCTGCATGAAAACAGCACATTCCCTGACTTCCTTTCGAGCCACATGATAAAAAAATAAACACGACATAGTATGCTTTGTACGCTGTAAGAATTTGAGAGCCAGCAGAGAGGGCGTCGGTGGACCGTGGAGACAAGGAAGAGCGGGATTGACGATCATAGAGGCGTGACACAGTTTTAACAAAAAGTGTTTGCGGCGCCTGCGGGAAATAGAGCCGGTAATTAGCCAGTGCTGGTACTCAGGGTTTGATGGTTCAGTGGCGAGATAGTGGCTGATAGATTAAGTTACTTTTACCACAGTCTCTGGAGGGGATAAACCTAACAGAGATTGCATTCAGATTCTTGCGCTTTTCTGCAGATTATAGGTGTAGGTAGGTGCAAGTTATATAAAAAATATACCAAATGTTTAGCTTTATTTCACGAATTCATTATAAACAATATGTCCACGATAACCCAACAATTATGAGTAGTTATGCGTAGGTTGTCCTGCACAGTCCCCTGCTCCTCAATTATGTTTGAGAATGTTCTACTTTTTTTTTTTTTTTACTGATGCCACGTTATCATAAATAAATAAATAAAGTGAGATTTGCATTTACACTTACATGTATTTTTCTCACAAAGAAATCAGGATTATTGGGTATGCTTTAGCATTCAGGGTTGTAATATGCTGGTACATATTACGATTCCAATCTGTCTATGTGTTAATAACAATACATATGGTATTATTGCAGTTATTACCTAGGATTTTAAATTTCCCCAAACTGGCCTTCCATGTCCCACCACATTTTTCAACAACATCTTGTCCCTCTGTTATAATCTGAGGTGGTCATCCTGTTATGAGGTCTAATAATCTTCCCCTGGCTGTAGCTGTGATGAAAAGCGTGTTCGATACAAGAATGTGGAGGTAAGATCAGGACCACCAGGAAAGAACCACAAAGAGCCCACATCTGCAGGAGGAAGCACAACTGTGGCATATTTCAATCAGTGCCCATAGAAAAAATAGCTTAATTACTATTTAATATGTTTATTTTAAATAACATATTTACAACAAGTTCTGTATATTCATTGTCAGTGGGCTCTCATGTCTTCCAGTTGTTCCAAGAGTGCATCCTTCTCCTTTTGCAGCAAACAAATCTGATGATTCATCTCACTGACCTCCTGAAAACAGGGAAAAATTAATAAACAAAACAAATAAATAATTCCCATAAACAAAAATCAACTAGAACAGATCTGGAAAGTGTGTGTGTGTGTGTGTGTGTATACAGTACTTTAGTCAGTAACGTGTTATGCCATCGGAGGTCGCTGTCCTCCACAGCTTCAGGCAGTGAGTGCGTGCTGCTGGTCACATTGGGCTCATTCATCACTGAACCTAAAGAGCCGTTTGCCCGCTGGATCCGAGACCTCAGGAGGCACGAGTCCGCCTGTTAGACACAAATAAGAAAACATCAGGCTTTTTACCTCTGGATATGCTTTGGCTGTTGTCATCATTTAATAGGGCTATGCTATCTGGCAGTTCAGAGACTGGGGGCCCCTGGATCTGCGGGATCATTCAGGCCCTTGTATTTATTGTGGAATTTATGTTGTTATACACACTTATTATGAATAAAATTGCTCACAGTCCTCTGTCACATGCACACATATGTGTGTGTTCCTGTTCCTGTAGGGCCCAGTACCAAAGCTTTACTTGGGCACCTTACCAGTGTTGTTCATTTTCTACATGAACTAGTTCAAAGTTCAGTTCACACATTTCAAAATGAACTACAGTGGTACCTCACCTTACGAAATTAATTTGTTCCAGAAGTGGTTTCGTAACATGAATATTTCGTAAGTTGAGTAGCTATTTCAATGGAAAAGGCCTGATCCGTTCCAAGGTTTTTTTTTTATAGTGTAACTTTTTTTTTATAGTGTAACATTTGTGTTCTGCGTCCTGATTGGAATAAACCAGGTCTAGACCAGAACTAAACCAGGTCTAAACCTGGACGGGACCTGGACTAAACCAGGATTATCCCGGGAAATGGCAGTGCCGTTGGAGGAGCGCGTTGCTCGTGTCTCCGCACTCCTCCACGCTAGAGCTGAGAGGCCGAGAAAGACGCTCTTTCAGCGGGAATAAGAGCGGGGCGGGGCGGGCTCTGGTTCTATGTGACTTCCAGAGCCGGGGGGGGGGCTGACACTGTGAGCTAACAGGCCGAGAAAGGTGCTCTATCGGCGGGCAAGACCGCGGGGTCTCGCTCGGGGCGGGCTCTGCTTCTATGTGACTTCCAGGTCTAAACCAGAACTAAACCAGATCCCGAGGGGGGAGCCCGAGGGGGAGGCACGGCCCGGGCGCTGCGGCTCCATCCCGCGCCGTGTCGACGTTGCTTTTTGATCCTTCGATGTCGGCTCTTCCTATCATTGTGAAGCAGAATTCACCAAGCGTTGGATTGTTCACTCACTAATAGGGAACGTGAGCTGGGTTTAGACCGTCGTGAGACAGGTGAGTTTTACCATACTGATGATGTGTTGTTGATAGTAATCCTGTGTCTCCGCTCCCCTCGCACGTTCGGCGCTATATTGAGCCGTGCCCCCCCCACGCTTCACTATCAGAAGTGACTTTATTGATCTCACACTGGAGAAATTCTTCTCTGCATTTTAACCCATCATATATATATGTATATATACAGAAAGGCCCAGGCGACCCGGGGATCGAACCCAGACCATGCATGCAAACTCCACACAGAACACACACAAAGGCCTGGGCGACCCGGGGATCAAACCCAGAACCTTCTTGCTGTGAAGCGTGAGTGCTAGCCACCGTGCCGCCGTGCCGCCTATCAACACATTCCATTGAAAATCTATGAAAGTTCGAATGTTCAAATGAGAGAGAAATGCGAGAAAAGACCAACTCCAGTCTGAGAAAAGCGTAGAATGTGTGTGGTGAGGCATTTACAGCCCTAAAACATGTAGAACAATTGCACCTAACCCCGTGTGTGTTGATAAAGTGTATTTACGTTTTGGGGCGTGCATCTGAGCGCGCATTAATTGAATTTTTGAGATTTCGCGTTTCGTAACTTGAATTTTCTTTCGTATCTAGAGACCAAAATTTGACGTGAAGGCGTTTCGTAACTTGGATTTTTCGTATGTAGAGTCTTTCGTAAGGTGAAGTACCACTGTAGTTCGTTCATAGTTCATAATTGTTTATAGTTAGTAGGTCGTTCATAGTTCCAAAAAATGAACTAGTTCATAGTTCTTTTTTTTTTCCAATACATTGCTGCGACCTATTATTTTTCAATATCATTGCCAAAGCCCATATAGAACCATAGACAGCAATTATTATATCAGTTTTAACAATCAAACCATGTGTTATTCATGTGTTATCTCCATCTTCATATCCAATTTCACATCCTTATCCAACTATAAATAACGGTCCCCATAATGATAAAACACTTGCAATTCAACATAATAAAGAAAATACTTAAATAACCCCCATATGGTATGACTTAATTAACTAAGAGACTTAAGAAAACAAAATAAACCCACAAATTAACATTAGAGATTCCCCCTTTAATGTGGCCCCCTTTAGCGCACCACTATGCGCTGTTTCTCGCAGGACCAGGAAGTGTCGCAGTTTGGCTCTTGAACCAGAGAGCAGCGCGGAGGAGAAGGTCGGGAGAGCATGAGGGGAACAGAGTCCAGATAGCAGGGAAACAGTTTGTGAGCACTCCTGCAGGAGCAGCGAAAGGTTTGAGGCAACCCAGGCGGAGTGTTCCGCGCACGCTGCGCGAGAGGGAGAGAGGTGCCGGTCGGGGGAAGGGGGGGGTACATGGATCGGAAATTTCAGATGGATGGATCAGAAATCTGAGACCCTGTTGAACAAAGTTAAAGAGATAGCGCGTGTCGTTCACAGACACCAGAATGAACTCGTTCACAGTTCGTTCATCAGGCAGTAATACAGACTGTTTAGTTCACGTTCACCCAAAATATGAACGCGCTCATGAACTATCGTTCAGTGAACGCGTTCAGGGACAACACTGCACCTTACATCACTGCATTAGATACTTTTCACTTTCTAAACAGTCTGCTTATAGACTCTGAACAAAATGATATCTAAATCAGAACTAGAGAGGAGTAAGGTGCACCAGGTCAGGAGATTGCCAGAAGAATCACCAGTAGCATCAACAGTGACACATGCCACAGACTGAGAAACAGACTCTAGTAGAGCTACAGCCATGGACTGCAGTACCTCTGAGGTGCGTGTGGGGGCGCTGTAGTCCTGTCTGTGCCTGTTCTCCTGTAGCCGCTGCAGGTACCAGAGTCTGGCCTTCTCCAGGATCTCCAGACCACACCATAGGGCGTCCTTCTCCTGCTCCAAGTCCTTTAGACGTTTTACCTGAAACACAACAACACACTGACTGGGCTAATGGTTTTACATAGTAGCTCAGTTGGTAGAGCGTTTGTCCACTGATCCAAAGGTTGGCGGTTCAAATCCCGCTCTTGACATAAGAAACATCAGATCCACTGACCCACAGGTTGGTTGGTACGATTCCTGCTCCCACAGATGAATGCTGCCATTGTGTCCTTGGGCAAGATACTTAACCCTCCTCGCCCGTAGTGTCTGCGTACACTGGTGTGTGAATGGGTGAGTGGTTCCTTGTTGTAAAGCGCTTTGGGTGCCTTGAAGGTGGAAAAGCGCTATATAAAGATGTGACCATACATATACTATATTGTTAAATGTTTTTAATCCGATTTGTGTGTGTGTGTGTGTGTGTGTGTGTTTTTTAATCAATTATTTACAGAGCCAGAGAGGGCTCAGGGAAAATCTTTTTTGAGGGGCGTGCTCTCACTTTGCAAAGCGTGCCCTCCTTTTATTAAGTCGCGCGTTCGTGTTTATTAAGTCGCACGTTCATGTAAGTAGAGTGTGCTCTCAGTTTACTAAATCCCGCACTAGTTTAAATATAATGTGCACTCGTTTACCTAAATTGTGCACCCTGGTTTACTAAATCGTGCACTCGCTGTATGAAGTCATGCCCTTGTCTATCTAAAACATCCTCTTGTTTAAATTTGCTCAAAATCTGTACACGAGATGTATAAAATGCGTGCTTGTTTTTATTCAGTCATTGTGCAAATTTGTAAATTGAGTGCATGTTTTAAAACGTTTAAAAAAAAATTGTGGCCACGCTTTAGTAAATTGTGCTTATGAGGTATAAAACGTGGGCACGACTCAATTTTAGCGAGCACACAGTTTTAGTAAAACAAATCCATGATTTAGGTAAATGAGCGCACGCTCTATTTACACGGACACGCGACTTAATAAAACGAGGACGCGATTTCACAAAACGAGGACAGGCTTTGCAAAGTGAGTGCACGCTTTATTGACACCCTCCAAAAAAGATTTTCCGTGAGCCCTTACGGGCTCTGCAATTATTGTTTTTTTGAACATCAAAAAAGTTTCTAAACAATTCTATATCACATTGTACAATTTCACTTGCATTTAAACTCATGTACATTTGACATCTGTTATGGGAAGACATTTCTGGTAAAAATAAATAACTAAACTAAACTAAACTAAACTAAACTAAACTAAACTAAACTAAACATATATTTACCAAGTTTATCAACCAAATGTACCAGGTCTTGAATGTTTGATTGCTCTTTGATTAGGTCCCCTGCCTTATTTGATGACATTGTATGCTACTGGTATGAAAAGTGTGTGTGAGCAGTGACAGGCCCAGCTGTCTGTTGTGTTTTTGTGTGCAGCAGGAGGCCTTCACTGTTATTGTCCTACACACATGGATTATGCACAGTTCGAATGGGCTCATGGGTCACAAATCATTTAAAAGGCAAAATGTGTCTATTGATACTTTGCAGCTGACGTCATCAACATTCTGTAGGGGTGTGATGCTAACTGTAAGCTCTGCTCTGTCTGAAGCTCTTATACTCAAATTAAACTTTAATCTGATTTTTATTTTAGCGCAACCTGACCAGAAAGAGCTGAGTTAGCTGGAACTACAAAAGATGAGGTGATTTGTGCTGTTAAAAGTCTGTCATCAAATTACAATCACAAGCTATCTAGCATTAGCCAACAGTTTTTCAGTTAGTCTCTCTCACCTTTTTTGTTGAAAATCAAACCTAAACAGGACCATGAAGGCTTGTATTGATCAACTGAAAATGTGCTGTTTATATCCATTTAGTATTTTTTCTTGAGTTTGCTTATAAGTTTGCTTTTTTGGCTGTGTTTGGTAATGTGTGCACTGTGTCACTGTGGTAACTCCTAAACATTTCACCATACACATACATGTAGAACACCCCCAGTGTGATGTCACTGCAAAGTATCAGTACTGCAATGCTTGAAGAATTTAACAACCAATATCTGTATTTAGTGGGAGTGTTCAGAGCTGTGAAATTAATTATTGAAATAAAGGTAGAGGAAATATTACTTGCTGGAGTTTGCTTATCGATAATAATATACCTTCTCAAAAGAAACAATAGGAACTCATATTACTGTATCTGTGATTAGCAAATATTTACTTACAATTTTTTACAGTCTTGATACTTTGCAGTGACATGATGCTGGGGTTTTGCTACATTTATGTGTATTGGTGGAATGTTCACCAGTTACCCGGGAAACACAATGCACACATTAGCAAACCCTGCCAAATAAATTTTAAGATTGTGTGAAAACTCAAGAAAAAAATGCAAAGTGGATTTAAACAGCAAATTTTCAGGAGTCTGTGATCAACACAAGCATTCATGGTCCTATTTAGGAGTTTGATTTTCAACAAAAAGGTGACAGTGACTAACTGAAAAACTGTTGGCTAACGCTATTTACCTTATATAATGTTATTCAAAAGAAACTTGTTGAACAGCACAAATCATCTCACCTGTTGCAATTGTAACTATGTTTTTTTCTGGTCAGATTACATTAAAATAAAACTCAGTTTAACAAAATGTCAGACACAGCATGCTTCCAGTTAGCATCACATCACCAGCAAAAGTTTATTTATTTATTATCCTTTATTATCCCTGAAGGGAAATTTGTCCTCTGCATTTGACCCATCCTTTTTTTCAGGAGCAGTAGGCAGCACATGAAGGAGATGGGTCCCCATCTCCATGATCTTATTGCTTAGGCTTGGTCAGGACCTCAGCTGGAGGATTTTACCTATGGAGCATGTTTTTTGGATTGTTGATGACATCACCTGCAAAGGATCAATACCAGGTTCAGTTTATGCTGAAGTTTAACTGTTATTGTGTTCTTATTATAGTGTGTTTTTGCTTTTGTATGGGGTGTGAGTGTGGGAGTGACTGATAGTGATTTGAGGGGCCGATGACGTAGATTAGCAGTCTTACACCTGTCAGTCTACCCCAGGGCATTATATTATCATAATAAAAAATTCTTGGATTCTTGTGAGCTTTAAGCCATGTTACAATGTTGTTACCTCATCAAAAACATACCTGGAGTTGTGTTTTGTTTCATGCTACCTTTTACCCTTTGTTCAGTAGAGATAGGTAATTCCATGCCTGAAATCATCCATCATTCTAGTGAAGGCATACCGAGTTTAAAAAGATAGTGGAGCACTTACTGTATGACATCACAAGGTGGAAGAGAAGAATTCAGCCTAAATATGCAAGGTTTAAACATGTGTGGATGAAACAAAACACAACAGCAGATATGTTTTTGATGAGGAAACAATTATAACATAAATCAGAAAATAGTGTAATATGGGCCCTTTAGACAACTATCTGGAAAAACTAATGCATTATTATATTATTATCATCATCAACTATTTTGAAAAGAGGAAATGCAAGTGACAGCCAACTGGAAAAACCCACAGAGGTAAATATAGACAGGGTTAATTTGCTGAGCACTAGATCACCAGAACAGAATAGAAAACACCCACGTGAATAAGACTTTTTAAAACTTGTATCTAATATGGGACTGGTGACAGATTCTTAATAGGAAATATAACCTAATATTTCACACATTAATTACTTATTTCTCTTATAAAGTGTCTCCTTTAGCAATGTGAATATGTGATTTTTTTTTATACTAACATTTTTCATACATTTCTATATTTCAAATTTACTGAATCACTGCTTAGTTACTACACAACACTTACAGAGATACAAATGGATTAATGAGGGAAATACTTGGCAAGTTGCTTCAAAAACACTCATAATTCAAAACAAATAATAAAAAGCAATAGAGCAGCCATAAAATAAAGTTAATGATAAGTAATAGTATACATATTTTTACCTATTTTTTTTACACTTATGCTTCAGTTTGGTCTCTTTTTAACATTGCCAAGTTCGATAAGACTTCAAAAGCACAAACCACATGATAACATCAGTAGCATATTCTCAACACTCAACTTCACCATAGATTAGATAACCATCATATTCCAGTTCACAATACCCATATATACATATACATACACACCAGGCTCATCCCATACGTACTCACCCACAGGTAGAAGCGCAGTGCATCCAGACTGGACAGGGTGGTCTTGAGGGGTATAATGACCACAGTATAGGATCCTGAAGAGGGGCAGTGACAGGCCATGGGGAAAGGGGAGCAAAAGGGGGGTCAGTTCTATACTAGCACGGTCCCATATAAAGCAGGTCTCATGCCCCACACCAGCACAGCAGTGGATCGGTCTGTAGTAATGAGAGAGATACACAGAGAGAGAGAGAGAAAGAGAGAGAGAGAGAGAGAGAGAGAGAGAGAGAGAGGGAGAGGGAGAGGGGTTCCCGGGGCGAGAAAGCGAATGAAAAATTCCACATGTTACTGGCATTACTGGTACATCCATAACTACAACAAAAAGATGAGCAGCTGACATGGACCAGGAGCCAAAAATCTGTTGAGTTATTAATATTATTTATGTCTGTCTGTCTGTCTGTCTGTCTGTTTATCTATCTATCTATCTAATTTGAAAATAATAGACTATTTAAGAATGAATGAAAGCAAAAATTAGCAAAATTAGAAGGTGTTTGTAATTTATATATAAAGTGCCATATGAAATCTTAACACATTTTATACTGTGCTCTAAAAAGGGGGAAGGGGGAAGCTTTCAAAGGCATCAGTGATAAATAATAGTTAAAATAAAATGAATAAAAGCTGTAAATTTAAACCAGGGACAGCAGCTATACTCATATTCATATGCATACTCATATTAATACTCATACTCATACCCATATTCTTACTGCAAGCTTTGTTTTGTAACTACACTGCCTGACAAAAGTATTAGGACGATTGTGTATTTCTGAACTTTCATAAAGACGTATTGGTAATGACAACAAATCAATTTATTGATATATTAAATTTCATCATGTGTGAAGGCATATTATTGCAAAAATGGGGACTCGTCGCAGTGTAGGTCTAACTCAGGTCTAAACCAGGACTAGACTAGGACTATCGTCCTAATACTTTTGTCAGGCAGTGTACTTCTGATTGCAATTTCAAATACATAAATATAATAATAAGGTAAATTAATAGAATAACACTAAATCATTTTAACTTGTAACTTCAAATTAACTGTCTGAAATGAATTGTATGTATGGTGAATGTGCTGGTGTGTTACACTTGCTTTTGTGAGACTGTTGTTGTACTTTTCCTTGTTCTGTGAAACTGTTTGACATCAACCTGCCGGGGGACTGAAGATGGAAATTAGCTACATTGGCAATAATCTTAGACTTAGACAAACTGTATTGATCCACAAGGGCAATTATTTGGACCCTTTACAAATAAATAAGAAATACAAAAGATGATCCAATTAATAAAAAAAAAAATCAATATATATTAATAATAATTGTGTTGCAAGCCAGAACTCGTCACAAATACAAGTTGAAAAAGAGACAAAAAACCATACAGCTTTTAAATTCTTCCATATGACATATATTTTCATATCTTAAAACAAACATTGGAATGCACAGTTAAATATCTAGTAGTTTAATGCATTAAAAATAAGTCAATATATTTAAAAACAAGTTACATAAGTTTCAATGCAACTCATTTATACCCATCTCTGCAGCCTGCCCCAATCTGAACAAAACAGTCACATCTCACTGCACAATCGCAACAAAAATACAATAAAATACAAAGTGAAACGTACCCGTTTTGATATTAGGTCCAGTAGAGACATGTGGTTCCTTTGGGACGAGTGGGAATAGGGAGTACATGTTGATATTTTCTT
The DNA here is from genome assembly GCA_036785185.1 of Paratrypauchen microcephalus. Lineage (NCBI taxonomy): Eukaryota > Metazoa > Chordata > Actinopteri > Gobiiformes > Gobiidae > Paratrypauchen > Paratrypauchen microcephalus. The sequence goes on along the minus strand of JAVJIX010000099.1, from coordinate 180,809 downwards.
TTCAGTTTCAGGGAGAAGTGTCTGAACATGCAGTTGGAATGCTACAGAACCTGGATCAAACACGGAGCCAGCGTGGAGGTGTGGAGCACATTCCTGTGGACAGTATGGTAAAGTAATGTTCTATGTACTAATATGTACTTCACAGGCATGGTATTTCAACATTGAAGGTGCACACAGGGGAGGAAGATTTTGAGCAGTTGCGTTTACGTTTTAGAATTTGATGAAGTCATGATTTCAGATGAAAAGCAGGGGCCTATGTAACCTTATGAGAGATTTACAACTGTTGAATGAAAAATCTAGGGATGCACAGATCTGATACTGGTATCGGATAGTGGTAACAGTATTGAAATATTTGCTAGATCGGATCTCGACTTCCAAATACCGATTCAGGCGATAAAAGCTGTCAATCTGGTTGGACATATACATTGATTTAATGAGGTTATTCGCCCATAAAGTTTCATTTTCATTTATGCAAAGCATTTCTGTAGATACCTCAGAAATAAATAATAGCTACATCACACATTTGGGTCCATTTAGTCTCATTTTGTCTTTTTTAATGCTGGTTTCAGTCTCTGCACTGGTATCTGTTGATATCCGGTATTGGCAGATATTTAAAGCTATAATATCAGAATTAGTATTGGAACTGAAAAAGCTGGATTGGTCCCTGGAAATATCCAACTTTACAATACATAAACATTAAACTTTTCCATTATTTGTTCTTAAGAAGCTGGTCACAATAACACATTTTAAAGCACCATATATTGCTACAGAGAAATATTGCAATAAAGGATAATACTGAAACTTCGTTACACCACTTACACAATAATAATAAAGCGGGATAATACTAGTAAAACTTTTTATTTATATACTTTACTACAGCATTGTTAAAAGGCCTGCGCTACAACTAATCAATAAAAGAATGAATCAATAATTAGCCATAGAAGTTGCTTAGTTAGTTATTCTACTCTCTACAGCTCAAATAATTTTGTATTACATAAAAATGGCTTAAATCTGCCCACTTAAAGCTGCATTGTGTAACCTTTCTGGTGGAGGGTCTGTTAAATGCTTTTCCCCATGGAGATGTTATTGCTTTGTCTGGAATGTTTCGTAGTATGGCATTAAACCTTTTTATCTTCATGGAGACCAAACCAGACCAAGTTACAGGTCAAATCTGTGGGGAAGCAACCCCGCTCACAGTCAGAATGTGTGTTTTTCTAGGTGTGTTTTTTTGAGCTATAAATCCACCTGTAGGCTAATTAAATAAATGTAAAGTTGAGCTGTTTAATGTCATAGTGTAGAACATTCTAGGCAGGGCAATGTCCATATATAATATATGCATATCCATAGAAACTTGTATACGCGATAAAAACTGAGCCCCAAACTATATGTTCCAGCTTTCAGATATTGAAGTCGATACAGTGATTATCATGACAGGCCTCGTTCTTAGGATTGGCCATATAAATCATTTGTCTTAAACTCCTTTTAACTGATGACAAGATTTCACATTTGGGTGTTGAATAATGGCACCACTTTCTAAACCAATTGAGTATACCGTAATTCATTTCACTTTAGTTCATCTCTACCCACAGAGAAGACATTAAACATTTCCGTAGTCACTTTGGTTTTCTTGTCAGTGTAAAAACATTTAACAAAATTATCTGCCTAAAATAAAATATGATATTGTAAATGAAGACAAGATTAATGTTAGCAAAGTTAAATGTTGCCAGTTTTTGGTTTTGTGTGGATAGGGCTAGTAATTACAGAGATATCAATCATAAACCCAATAAAACCTGCCTGACAGTTAAACAGAAAATTCCACCATAGAAAAAGGATTGAAACTTGATTAGACTTGAGTGCAATACTACAGGTATAATGAAAAGAAAACAAAAAATAAAAAAACACTATGACCATCAGAAATTTGCTAAATGGCAATACATACATTGGCTGAGGTTCAAATATTGTACAAAACTTTAAAAGAAATGTACAGAGATTTAATTTTAAACCCTTATTTTACGCATAACATTTGTATTGTTTGTAATCTCTTTTTACATCCTGCTTTCCCTGCTTTTAATTACACTATTCATTTTGCAGTTTTTGCATATCACCGATCCAAACATAATTATTTTTAGCTGATAGTGATCGATGCTCTCTCAGTCGTTGGCACATGTGACATTGCCTCTGGGTTAACTTGCAGTTGGGATCAGTATGTGATTTGTTGCACCATTTCGAGATGTGAAATCCGCATATCCACAGGTGACAGTAATGAATGAAGAGAAACCACATAATGTTTGGCACTCTTGTCAACATCCATGGGTTTGTGGATATCATGTTTTTGTAATAGAGTGACTGAGTGTACACGGTGTCAACAACTGCTAAATGCTTTTACAGTACTATATTTCTTCAAACTTTTAGATATGCAAAACATTTCAACTTTTACCTTTAGATCAGTGGTGAATCCACCTTATAGCCTGTACTGCATTTACACTTTATGAATGTGTAATTTATTAAAGGAATAAAGTATCTTTGTTGGTTTTTAGAATAGTCAATCATGTATTATGTTGGGTATTACAAAAATCATATATTAATCTATTTGAAAATCTATTTGAAATAAAAATGTATGTTTTGAGTGTAATATATTTGTTTTTAAATTGTTTCAATCAGGTAGTCTGTCTTTGAAAGTTGTGTTTTTGTTTTATAGTTTCACTGCATACATTGTATAACCAGGCCTAATGAACAACAGGTATAGCCTAAAAGCCTTATAATTTGTCACGCCAAGTGATGAGTGTATAAACCCTTAAAATCTCATCAAGTCAGAGTATGTACTTAAGTATCTAATAAATACTGGAAAAATAGGTAATACACTTTTGTGATCAGTTTCAAAGCCAATGATTGCACCTTTTAAATGTCTTAAAGCCTTACATCTCATTGTTATTACTGACTTTGTAGGGTGTATTTTTGTTGAGTTATTTCGGTGCATAATAAAACTACATTTGATGAACACAGGGTGACAGGTTATACAATTTGACACTCAGTTTCAAAGCCAATGAGTGCATAAACCTATATTCTTTTAACTGTCCTAAGCCCTAACACCTCATTAGGCTATTACATATTATCACTTTGAAGACTGCATTTTTGCTATACAATTATTTCAGTTGTGTAGCTGACAAAGACGGGATGACAGGTAATGCATATTTGTGGTCCTTTTCAGATCCACTTAGGAGTATGTAAATCATGTTAATCTTTCCTCTTCTTTTGTCCTAACCCCCTTTAAAACCACACATGTTTAACGGGGTAATGGGTGGAGAGGTCTGTGTTCTGACAACACTGGATCCTCCCTATCTCTCAGTCTACACCCAGATCACATGTTTGGATTGCATTAACCATTATATAAGTGATTTACAGGGAAACCAATGTATTTGTATTTAAAGGTCTTATATATATTATGCAAAAAAGTTACCTCCTCAAAAACATACTTGGAGTTGTGTTTTGGTTCCTTTTCATTAATTCTCACTCACATTAATTCTCACTTCTCACTCCCTGAATACATAAGAACACTGCTAGAGGGCGTCCTTGTCATCTTCCAGCTGCTGATTTGATCTGAGATCGTATTATAGCAGCAGAGGGCGCAACACAACGATATCATAGAAGTCTACTTGATAAAGCTGTTCACTGTTACTTAAAAAAGAACGAGTATTAGAAGAAGAAGAAGAAGAAGAAGAAGTGAACTTTATTGATCTCACACTGGAGAAATTCTTCTCTGCATTTTAACCCATCCTATATATTATATATATCCTATATATATATTATATAGTCCTATATCCTATATATATATTACCTATATATATATATCCTATATATATATTACCTAAACAGTTCATATTATTATTATTTTTTTCCAAACACAATATTATTTGAACTATGACCAAATTACATCAAAACTGGTATTGATTGACTTGTAGGTACTCACTAACCAACAATTGCATTTTCTTATGTAAAATATGTAATAAAATATAATAAAATACAAAGGTACAGGTAGGATTAAATAATGTGTAAGTAGAGTATTTCACAGGTGGTAATATTGCTCAAATGAATTTTGTATTGCACATAATATAATACAGTATACGTATTACACATAGGTTATGAAGAAGGTTATTGCATAAAGTATAAAAAGACATCATCAATGTGATAGCAATACAGAATATTGAATGAAAGGGAGCAGAAAGAAGAGTAATTTTTCTGTATCTGTATCGTCTACCAGAGGGTAGCAGATGGAAAAGTCCTTGTGCTGGATGAGTATGGTCATTAGTGAATATTGTATTAATTGTATGCTATTAATGTAAATATTGTATTAATTTGTGTCTGGGTTTAGATTTTTTTGATAACCCAGTATAACAATTTACTAGCATTCACTTTTTTTTGCTTTTTTTTTTTTTTACTAGCATTCACTTTTTGGATCCAATCTCCCATTGGATCCATGCATAAGTGTTTTTAAGGTCACAAGCTGCATGGGGCCATTCAGTTCAGAGGCCTTAAGCATTCTGAACAAAACATGGATTAGTCTGAGCCAAAGAAAGACTTTTCAGAAGTGTTTACAGACTAGACCACAGGGAGCCCCTTGACCCTGTTATATCATACAAACATGCGATTCTCCGAAATACCCTGAACGCCTCACAGTAACATCAACATGAGAGTCTGATGGGGGTGTAGCTCTGGGAGGCAATGCTGGAGGGCCACATTTAATTAAAAAGGAAGTTACACAGACTCACAAAAGAAGTCCATCTTTTGCAGTATACAAGGCACTGATACAGTACATAGCTATAATGGATTTGTTTTCCATATTCACCCTATAAACATAAGGCAATATTGGGACAAATGGTTGGACAAACAGGCAACAATATACTTATTTATTTATTTATTTATTTATTTATTTCAGGGACAATGCAGATTATTACACACATCTACATGTGAATATGCCAGAATTAGCCCGAGGGCTATTTTTCATCTGTAGTCCCTGGACAGGTGTAAAGTGTCAACCTGCAGAAAGTAAAATACAACAGAATAAAAACAAGGTTATTATTTCACTCTAAAATCATTCTTACATACAGCTGCATACAGCTCCATGTAATTATATACAGTCATAAAGCCACATTCAGCCACATACATTTATTTTCAGCCACAAACATCACATACCGTTGTATGCAGTCACATAAAAAAGTCACACAACAGTAACCCACAAGAGGCAGGATGGCGACAGGCGACTGAGTTTAAACTTTGAATTTAAAGGTCCTATATTACACCAAATTGACTCTTGTGAGCTTTTAACCATGTTAGAATGTTCATCAAAAAATACCTGGAGTTGTGTTTTGTTTCAAACACACATTTGCGTTACCCTTTATTATTGGTCAGTCTATATCCCCAAAGCTCAAAATGCTCTGTTCCACCTGATGATGAAGCGGTAGTGTTGTGGAAAAAAGTATGTATTGCTTGATGATAAATAATTAATCCATTTGCAATAAATAATTAATCCATTTGGGAGGAAGTATTTTTGGAATACAGACAAAGGTTTATTCTTTGTTACAGCATATATGGACAGGGCCTATGCCTGCCCTCAACACCTAACAGCCACTTAAACAGCAGCATGTTCCTCCAGACCCGGAATCATACAAAACACCAAGTTTATATACACTGAGATGACCAGAGGACATACTGTACATTTCAAAGTGAGAAGGTGACGATTCTTACTGAGATATGTTCAGATGTGCTTGATCTGATTTGTCTGCTTTGGTCACTTCCTGACCAGATGAGCAAGCAAAATGGGACAGAAGTGTTTACATTGAAGTGTCTTTCTAACACTGTCTTTAACTACCAAACCAAATGAGTTTTAGTAACAAGAGAAATCACATTCATTTACACAAAGTCAGATTGAGAGAAAACTTTCCACAATATACATTTCCATCACTGGTAGTTTTCATATTGACAGCTACTTTATACCTTTTGTTCAGCAGAGATTGGGAAATCCAGGTTTGAAATCATCCAAATGATTCTACTGACAGTGTATGGGGTTAAATCACGGGGTGGAACAGAGTGTTTTCTATTTGAAAGAAAAACTATGCCAGGTTTGTGTGTTAAACATGTTTGAAGAAAACAGAACAAAGCTCAAGGTATGTTTTTAATGGTGAAACATTATAGCTTTGTTAATAAAATAATGTAATATGGGCCCTTTAATAAGCAACTCTTGTTTTTAAAAATGCTATTACAATCAATGTGTTTTCAAGTAAAATTTGAATGATCCTTCAAAAAGATTTGCAATAAAATATCACAATACTCAAAATAGCAGAAAACAGATTTTAAAATAAGGATAACACAGGATAATATATTTGCTATAATGATCTGACACTTAAAACTACAATAAATATTTGATCAAGCGGATGTGAACTTAAAGGCTACATAAACCACATTCCCCTGTAAAGACTCTACTACTACTACTCTGCTCTGTGGTGGAGAGGGGCCCCTGTTACTTCCTGTCCCTCTCTCTCTCTTTCACTTAAGCCTTTTACAAAAACACACACACATAACCTATATGTAACAGCGGCTGGAGATGTATTTAAAGAAGTATGTCTGTAAAGAGAAGTATGAACTTACTCTGATCATTACTAGACTGGAAAATAATTCATATAATCTGAATATGTAACCTATTTAAAGATGCACCATGTAACTTTTCAGGTGGGGGAGCAGCTGCCTGTCTATAAAGATGTTACTGCTTATCCTGGAATGTTACACAGTATGATATTAAATGTAAATTACATGTATTCAATTACAGGATTTTTTTGAGCTATAGCTTGTGCTGTGTGGAGTTTGCATGCATGGTCTGGGGTCGCCCGGGCCTTTCTGTGTGGAGTTTGCATGTTCTCCCTGTGTCTGGATGGGTTTCTTCCGGGCACTCCGGTTTCCCCCATCAACCCAAAAACATGCTCCAGGTAAAATCCTCCAACTTAGGTCCTGACCAAGCCTAGCAATAAGATCATGGAGATGGGTCCATGGGCGCCTGAAAGATGAGCTGCCCACTGCTCCTGAAGGATGGGTCAAATGCAGAGAAATAATTTCCCTACAGGGATAAATAAAGCATATCTTCTTCTTGATCTTCATCTTCTTCTTCTATAAAACCACCTGTAACTGAATACATGTAAAGTAGAGGTGTTTACTGTGTCATACTGTGGAACATTCCAGGCAGAGCAATGACATATCCATAGAAACAAGTAGGTGATGGACCCCCAACCAAAAAGTTACATACACTCAACAAAAACATAACGACACTTTTGTTTTTGCTCCCATTTTTCATGAGATGGACTTAAAGATCTAAAATTCATTCCAGATACACAATATTACCATTTCTCTCAAACATTGTTCACAAATCTGTCTAAATGTGTGATAGTGAGCACTTCTGCTTTGCTGAGATAATCCATCCCACCTCACAGGTGTGCCACATAAGGATGCTGATCTGACATCATGATTAGTGCACAGGTGTACCTTATACTGCCCACAATAAAAGGCCACTCTGAAATGTGCAGTTTTGTCTCACAGCAAAATGCCACAGATGTCACAAGCATTGAGGGAGCGTGCAATTGGCATGCTGACAGCAAGAATGTCAACCAGATCTGTTGCTCATGAATTGAATGTTCATTTCTCCACCATAAGCCGTCTCCAAAGGCGTTTCAGAGAATATGGCAGTACATCCAACCGGCCTCACAACCGCAGACCACGTGTAACCACACCAGCCCAGGACCTCGTCGTGTGGGTGAGCGCTTTGCTGATGTCAATGTTGTGGATCGAGTGGCCCATGGTGGTGGTGGGGTTATGATATGGGCAGGCATCTGTTATGGACAAAGAACACAGGTGCATTTTATTGATGGCATTTTGAATGCACAGAGATACCGTGATGAGATCCTGAGGCCCATTGTTGTGCCATACATCCATGAACATCACCTTATGTTTCAGCAAGATAATGCACAGCCCCATGCTGCAAGGATCTGTACACAATTCTTGGAAACTGAAAATGTCCCAGTTCTTGCATGGCCAGCATACTCACCGGACATGTCACCCATTGAGCATGTTTGGGATGTGCTTGACCGGCGTATACGACAGCGTGTACCAGCTCCCACTAATATCCAGCAACTTCGCACAGCCATTGAAGAGGAGTGGACCAACATTCCACAGGCCACAACTGACAATCTGATAAACTCTATGCGAAGAAGATGTGTTGCACTGCATGAGGCAAATGGCGGTCACACCAGATACTGACTGGTTCTGAGTCCCCAGACCCCCAATAAAGCAAAAAAAAAAAAAAAGCACATTTCAGGGTGGCCTTTTATTGTGGGCAGTCTAAGGTACACCTGTGCACTAATCATGATGTCAGATCAGCATCTTGATGTGGCACACCTGTGAGGTGGGATGGATTATCTCAGCAAAGCAGAAGTGCTCACTATCACACATTTAGACAGATTTGTGAAAAATGTTTGAGAGAAATGGTAATATTGTGTATCTGGAATGAATTTTAGATCTTTAAGTCCATCTCATGAAAATGGGAGCAAAAACAAAAGTGCTGCGTTTATATTTTTGTTGAGTGTAGTTACATACTGCAATGAAATACAGCCAATCCAGAATATACAAGACTAAACTGGGTCAAATCCACGACTAAACCTGGCCTAAAATAGAACTTAACAGTGACTTAAGTTTTAGAAACAGACAAACTTATAAAATACACTAGACCTGCAGGAAAAGAAGCCCACTTAACACATTTAGAGAACCACTGAACTAGAGTCATTATAGAGATGTTATGAACCATCTTTTGCTCCTGTGGTCTTTTTTAGCCACTGTTCCATAGCACAGTTCAGAGGAATCTACTCATCTTTCTCCTCTTTGTCCTCCTCCTTCTTCTCTTCCTCCTTTCTCTTTCCCTCCTCTTCACTCCAAACTCACTGCTGTCATTATAGAGCTTAGTCTAATATGTCTGTCAGCAAAACTCATATATGCCCACAACCCCACTGTGACCCCAGGAAACAAAAATCCTGAGAAAATAAAAAAAAGCGGACGACTTTATATGGAAAAAATATTGTCTGGAACTGAAAGAAATTGTGAATAAGCAAAAGAAAAAAATATGTGAACAAGTTGTGTAACAGTAATTAGCAGTACAGCAGTCATACTAACTCCAGCCAAAAGGGGTCAATAAAGGAAAGAAAAATCAAAGGAAATTTTTCATATTGCAAAACAGGGCCCGAATATTTCATTACTTGAAATTATTTGAATTAAGAATTTCCTTTTATTGTTTAACAGTTTTCACTACTACATTTTTCCCTTGTTACATCCCAATGTGTCTTTAGATGGATAAACAGTATACATTATCCAAGCCTGAAAGCACGATTCTTCAAGTATGTGTTGTTTTATACAGTGGTACCTCACCTTACGAAATTAATTCGTTCCAGAAGTGGTTTCGTAACGTGAATTTTTCGTAAGTTGAGTAGCTATTTCAATGGAAAAGGCCTGATTCGTTCCAAGGTTTTTTTTTATAGTGTGACATTTTTTTTATAGTGTAACTTTGTGTTCTGCATCCTGATTGGCTCTCGCTCTCTGGCCCCAGCGCCCTAGACGGCAGAGCACGGAGCGCTTCTCCTGGTTTGCGTAACCAGACTCTGATTCAACTGTCCAAGTGTGCACCCTCGTACGCCCCAGGGAGGGAAACAGAGTACAGATCACGGAGAACAGTTTATAGGCAGGGAACAGTTGAATCAGAGTCTGGTTACGCAAACCAGGAGAAGCGCTCTGTGCTCTGCAGTCTAGGCGCGCGCTGGGGCCAGAGAGCGAGAGAGAGACGCCGGTCGGGGAATGACGGCGCCACAGGCGCTCCGTCACACTGCGTGTTCGCCGCGGTTCTATGTCGTGCTCACGGTGCTCCTGTCTCCGCGCTCCTTGCGTGTTCGGTGCTAGATAAGAGGCCGAGAAAGATGCTCTTTGAGCGGGCATGACCGCGGGGTTTTCCTCGGGGCTGGCTCTGATTCTATCCGATTCAAGAGCCACTGTGAACTAACAGGCCGAGAAAGGTGCTCTTTGAGCGGGGATAACAGCGGGGCGTGCATCTGAGCACGCATTGTTCGAATTTTTGAGATTTTGCATTTCGTAACTTGAATTTTCTTTCGTATCTAGAGACCAAAATTTAACGTGAAGGCGTTTCGTAACTTGGATTTTTCGTATGTAGGGTCTTTCGTAAGGTGAGGTACCACTGTATATACAGTATATTGATTAAAGGGCCCATATTATGCAATTTTCTGACCTATGTAATAATGTTGTTTCCTCATCAAAACATACCAGGATGGTCCTCTTTCATTCACACATGTTAAACACACAAATCCTGCATATTTAGGCTGAGAAAACAGCTTGTGATGTCATGTGGCAATACTAGAAGTGCTCCACTGTGTTTTTAAACTCCACAGAACTTCACTGGAATCATTTGGATCATTTCAGACCTGGAATTACCAATCTCTACTGAACAAAAGGTAAAAGGAGCTGTTAACTTGAAAACAACTGCTTCATGACATCCCAAGGTGGAACAGAGCATTTTTAGCTTTGGAGATGTTAGCCAGAATAATAGTAAAGAATTACTCAGATATGTGTGAATGTTTTTGACGAGGAAACAACTTTATAACATGACTTAAAGCCTACAAGTATCCACTTTGTGTAAGATAAGACCTTTAAAAAAATTTTTTTGGTGCAAAATGTATGCTACCAGTCTCTGTACAGTTCCCCTTATTCAAAATCATGATTATATCCCTCACATTTCTCTCTCTCGCTCAGTAACTTGGCAGCTCACTCGTCATTCCTGCACTCACCCGTTCAGTCACGCACAATCTCTAAACCCCCCTCCCCTCCTCTCCCCCCTCTCCCCCCCCGCCAAAAATCTCACTATTTTCCTCATGCACAGACAGTCATATTGTCACGCTCTCGGAGAAGGCCAGTGCACAGCGGCCATGCCAGACTCAAACCAGATGTTTTCCAGATGCAGCCAAAAACACATCAGCTGTATGCCCCACCTCTCTATGTCAGCTGCTCAGCGCGGGAAAACGCTCAGGCAAAACACTGAGTAAATACTATTGTGGAAATAAGCGTGATATATATAAAGCAAAACTGACTCTTGTGAGGATTAAGCAATATTAAATATTGTTATTTATTTGTTATACCCAGAGAAGTGTTTAATTTCATTCACACATGTTTGAGTAATCCTTTATTATCATCTGTCTACATCTCCAAAGCTCAAAATGCTCTGTTCCACCTTGTGATGTCATGAAGCAGTAGTTTTCAAGTTAGCTTCTACTTTTGCTTAGAACAGACTGGAATTTCCAGATCTGAAATAATCCAAATGATTTTATGCAAGATGTGTAGCTTAAAAACATAGCACTTCCTGTATTGCCACATGAAATCACAAGATGTTTTCTGTTTGAGAGAGATAAGTTTGTGATGAGGAAAGAACATTACATTAACATAAATCTTTTTAAAAAAAGCCTAATATGGATCCTTTTAAGGTGTACCCCTTCTGGTGGAGATGTCATTACTTTGCCTAGAATGTTCCACAGTATGGCATTTAACTTGTCCATCTCTATGGAGACAAGCAGATGTTGCCAAGGCCAAGGTATTTTTCAGCAATATTAACAGAATGACATAAATGCCAACAAAATGCCATACTTTGAAACATCCAGACAAAACAATAAAATCTCCAGGGAGAAAAACAGATGACTGGAATGTTACGCAGTGCAACTTTAATTTTACATCTGATCTTATATAAAATCTGAAAGTAGGCCTGATACTGATTAAAACAGTAAATAAATTCTACAATTGCAACCGGGATGCCATTAGCCATGTAATGAGGACACAAGTTGGTTTAAGTTGTAAAATCTGGCAACCCAAAGCGAGGGTCTTTTTAGGCTTTCTGATTGGATAACTGGTATGTGAACCAAACAACCAAATCAAACATAAACAGTGTATTAGTAAAGGCTATTGAAAATGACCTGCTCTCTTTTTCTCAACTATACAATTTGAGTCTTGACATTAACCCAAGTGTCTGAGCCGCCTGTGAATCTGACCAAAACAGGCAGCGCTCACACACTCACCCAGGGCCAAAACAAAGGATTGATTTACACTGCGAGACCCTGCCCCCTGGACCCCCCCGGCACCCCTGCTGGACCCCACCCCTCCCTCTGCTTCTCACGCCCACAAACTTGCAAAACAATACTTCAACAGATATCATCAACAACTCAGAGCTGCTAAATTTAGATTGAAGGGCTATAGAAGTCAATCAATGGTAAAATGAATTTGTTTATTTACATACAATTTATAAAAGGTAAGTCAACTAAACAACATGGTTACAAAAAACTTGGGTGAATGAAAAAAGGAAAAGTTTTATGTAAAATATAGATTGACAAACTACTATTACTACTATTACTACTATTACAACTACTACTACCTCCCTCTGTTCTCACGGCCACAAACTCGCAAACCAGTACTTCACCAGCTAAACTTAGAACGAAGAGGACATAAAACTATAAAAGTCAATGTGAACTGGTTTAATTATTCACTTTATAGACTAGAGAGAGAGAGAGAGAGAGAGAGAGAGAGAGACAGAGACAGAGAGAGAGAGAGAGACAGAGAGACAGAGAGACAGAGACAGAGAGAGAGCTACTTTCCACTGCACTTCTCAGTGGCCTTCTCAGTCAGGGGGGTCAGGAGATCTGTGTCAGGACAGTTTGAGGAGGGAAAGAGCCAAAAATGTCCAAGGGTAACCAGGTGAACACAACAGGAATGGCCTCATTCTTACTGTGTTTTGGTTGTTGATGAAATGGTTCATTCCTGTAAAGAATTTCCTCTGGAAGGTTTTCTGCCACATTTGCTACCACATATGGTGTAAAAAGCCTGTAGCATCGCAAACCTCCAGAACTTGCTCCTTAGCTACTACTATTACCATCACTACTGCTACTACTGCATTGGTTTTATAGAGGACTTGATCAAACACTCAAAGTAGCTTTTAGAATTTAGTGCATTATTCATTCATTCAATGTTGGTATAATAAGCTATTTTTAGCCATAGACGCACTGGGGCAGACTAACGGAAGCAAGGCTGCCAATCTGTTTCAATACAACCACCACCAGTCAATTACACTGACCACATTTATACCTTACCTTAACCTTAAGAACACAATTAGAGTAATATAGAAACAAATATCCAACTTCCAGGCAAATAATGCTATTGCTACAACAACTACTACTACTATTGTAGCTATGGTACTCCTATTAACCGGCTGGTTAGCTCAACTGGTAAGTCATGGACTTTCCCCCTGGAGGTTGTAGGTTCAAACCCCCCCCCGGGCAATGAGCTAACCAGTGTGGGTCCTTGGGCAAGACCCTTCACGGTACTGCCCCCCGGGCGCCGAAAAAAGATGGCTGCTCACTGCTCCTGAAAAAGGATGGGTCAAATGCAGAAGTCAAATTTCTCCCGTGTGTCACTGTGTGTCATTGTGTGTGAGACCAATAAAGGCTAAAAGCCCAAGCTTAATCTTAATCTTACCATTATTACTACTTCTTGCTACTGCTACTGTCTTAAACTGTAATTATATGCTTGCCAGTCCCAAGCCTATATGGTTAGTAATGTCCTATAAGAAAGATATTTGGGACGAAAACTTTGTGAACCACACATTTGAATGCAGGCAGAATTAAGTCTTGAATAAGATTATTTTTCCCTTTAATATAAACTTCCCACAGAATTACAATGATCTTTCAATAAATATAATTAAGTTAGCCACCTAAAGTTAAAGTATCTTAATCCCCTCTTGAATTTGTTTGTTACCCCACAGAACAGCCTTCAAGGACATACCCCCTCCTCCTCTTTACGTGCCCCCACAAAAGCAAACACAGAAGAGGGGTCTCATTGGGCACTTTTCATCTGAAACCCGTTCACCCTGACATGCTAGCTCTGCACTAGACCCCTGACAATATCCAGCTGCACCCCACATCTCCACACTACCATTACTCCTCATATATACCAGGGATGCCAGATTTTCATACAGCAATAAGTGATCAAGCCATTGCCCAAAGCCAAAAACAAGCAAACCAGGCTCCACACATTAAGTGCATAAAATAAGTAATTAAAGTTTGACGTCGTATATCACTGTTGGACCAGTGCTAGGGAGATGGGCATATTTAGTAGCATATTTAATATCAAAAACAGCTTTAAACCATTAACAGGCCCATATTAGGCTATTTTGTAGTCTAACCCAAAACATGCACCATAGGTAAAATCTCCAGCTGTGGTCCTGACCATGCCAAAGCAAGAAGATCATGGAGATGGTCCCTGGGCGCAGTAATGTGCTGCCCACTGCTCCTAATAACAGGATGGGTTAAATGCAGAGAAGAATTTCTCCAGTGTGAGATCAATAAAGTTGCTTCTTCTTCTTCTATATGTTGTTTCCTCATTAAAAACATACCTGGAGTTGTGTTTTGTTTCATTCACACATGTTTAAAACCCTGCATATATTTAGGCTGAGTTCTTTTCTCAAATAGAGAACATTCCATCTTGTGAGGTCATGTGGTAAAATAGGAAGTGCTCCACTGTGTTTTTACACTCTATATACTTTCACTCACATCTATTATGAGAAACAGACCCCCCAAAAAAGGACAAAAATCACCAAATTTATAATGCGAATCTGTCACTTAGGACAAGCAACTTTCAAAAAAAAAAAAAAAAAAAAGGCCCAAGATTGCTATAAAGAAGCAACTACGCACATCACACACTTCATATACTTCCCATACATACAAACATGAAACCAGAGACCCAGAGAGCTCCACCCCGTACCCCCTCTCCTCTGCCCTGGGCCCCCACCTGAGGGCCTCCACAGCTGGGCTACGGCTCCCATGAATGCCCCTCCCACTGACACACAGGCCCTGTTTATGTGTCAGTCGCATTTGGGGGTTCAATGGAGGTCTTATGCATTTCTCACACAAGCCCCTTCCC
Organism: Paratrypauchen microcephalus; assembly: GCA_036785185.1. NCBI lineage: Eukaryota > Metazoa > Chordata > Actinopteri > Gobiiformes > Gobiidae > Paratrypauchen > Paratrypauchen microcephalus. The sequence goes on along the minus strand of JAVJIX010000099.1, from coordinate 165,761 downwards.
CCTCTTCACATTGAATTTCAAATAACCAAATGAGCAGGTTTGGAGATTTAAATAGCAACAACTACAAACCTCATACAGTTTATATATTTTAAACACTGTAGGCCAAATATAAGCAAGAGCAATTCAGTTACCCTTATAAAAAAGATTAAAATGAGCAAAGGTCTTTCCATGGATTTGATTTTTTAAAGTAGGCCAGTCAAGGCTAGGCATTTTTCTTTGATGGATATTCTAGAAATTAAGAAAAATAAATATCTGGTCAAAAGTGGCAAAACATAGTCAGTTTTGTCCAGCTGACAGAATAAAATTTCAATTGCTATGGGCCCTACTTGGACAATGGAGAGATTACACAGACAACTTAGAATTTATTTATATGACTGAATGAGTCTTGTTCCAAAGGGTAAAAAGTATTTGAATATGGAAAAAAGTCCAAAATGTTGTTAGCTGTATGTGGTTCTCAACATTAACTGCAGATTTAAATTATCTATGTATTCCAGCTCAAATGCATGTGTTGCTCATTCAACTTCATTCAAAATTTTCCAAGTGTGCAATAAATGTAAAACAAGCCAAAGAACAAAAAAAGCTACTTGATAGAGATTATAGAAAAACAGGAAACTAAGTTTTTAAAGGTACATGTCAAGCTCTTCTATGTAAATAAAAAAGAAGTTTCAGTTCATGTTTATTGGTGATAATTTGCCCATTCACTAGATATACTATTTGATTTTGAAATGACTGTGTATGGCAACTCAAATCACTCTGAAAACAATGGATACAAATGTTAAATAAAAGTTTCAGTTGTCTATACTCTTCAGTTGTATGTACTCTACCAAACGTTTGTCTGGTAGTGTTTCTTGTATGTTCACTATGTTCACTAGACATGATATGAAGTAAGATACATGGATTTTAGTTAAAAAAAAAAAAAAAGAAAGAAAAAAAAAAAAGAAAAAGAAACAAACCAATGAGGGTGAGTCCAAACTTTTGACTGGTAGTGTAGTTTTCCACATATTGATGGTTTCTCAGTTTGTACTGATGCAGCCTGCAGAGGTCCTTGTTGTGCTTTATTTTGGGCTCCTCCATTTTCCTTGATTACCATCTCCAAGTGTTTGCATGCACACATTTCTGCTGTCACTATGCACACAAACTACCCAGAGGTGAGCTCCATGTTTACAAAGAAAATTAACCAGCCAATAGTGGTGAGGACTTCTTAAAGCTTGACTGATGCAAAAACCTTATCTTTTATTTGCTTGTTGTTAAATCAGTGTCATCCCCTTTTGGTACGTAAACACATAGTAGTAAGTGATGGCCAGTAAAATGTCTTGTGTGTGCATTTAAGTGAAGAAATGTGTTTGGTTAAATCATTCAAGGGCAGAAGTTCATGGAAACCACAATGCACCTGTAGACCAGTCTCTTCCTCTGGCTGTTTGTGACTGCATAAGAGCTTTACAAAGGAAGTGTGTAAGCAGCCACAGAGTATTAGTATAGTATTCTTTTAAATTCTGAAACTCACAATATACAGGTTTCACATTCGAAATTAAAGTTTCAAGTTTCATGTCATGGCTTATTCTGAAACTTTTGTGCAATCTAATGTGAAACTAGGAATCTTAAAATAATGAAACCAGTTATATTTGAGCAGTAAAATACCTATATTGATTAAATTCAAGATGCAAGTTTAATGATGCATTGTGGAACTTTCCAGGCAAAGAAAAAACAGCTCCACAGAGACAGGCAAAAAAAATAATAAAATAAAATGAAATTAATTATGTATGGTTACTTGCCACACTTTTTCAAAAGTTACCAATTTGTTTGACCATTTTTGTTTTAAAAAGCCATAATTTGGGTAGTTTGTTTGTATATTTCATATAATATATGTATACTGAGTGACTGGAATTAAAATGTGACAGTAGAATAAGTTAATGTTAGGAGGATCATATAAAGGGACTAAGGAAAGCTCAACTGAGAGGAGTGGACAGTTCAATCTAAACACGTCCAAACTACATGGAAAAGTGTCTGTGTGTGGGGGGATCAACCTGTGGAGCAGCACAAGTAACGCACAATCACAGATTTAAGGAAATGTGTAAAAACATCATATGTTCAGTATAGATAAGAGTATAGAGGCGAGCTATAAGGATGCTTTACACTTTATTATTGTTATCAACCAATGCTGTAACAATCTATCTGAATATTATATTATTATGAAATTTGTGTGACTTTATAAAGCAAATACAGGAAGGATACTAGACATGTATCTTACATGCACAATACGGGGGTGGCAATAAGTACGTTTTACTTCACCCCACTCCCTTTCTTGAGTTTAAAGACATGTTTTATATGTGATACAGTCAAAGTGTATTCATGTATTTTGTTTTTTCCTTCCTTTCTTGGACAAGTATGAAAAGCATTGCATTTTGATCCTATATCAATGCTGGAAATAAACAAATCATTATTATGTCATTGCGGCCAAAAAGTCAGTCAGTCAGACAGCATTTGGTCTGTTAGGCTCGGGAGGTGTTCCGGGCATGTCCCATCGGGAGGAGGGACATGCTGGAGGGACTATGTCTCCCGGTTGGCCTGGGAACGCCTTGGGGTCCCCCCGGAGGAGCTGGAGGAAGTGTCCAGGGTGAAGGAAGTCTGGGAGTCCCTGCTTAGACTGTTGCCCCCGCGACCCGACCCCAGATAAGCGGAAGAAAATGGATGGATGGATGGGTCTGTTAATAATCCCAACGAGAACATAACAATATCATTAAGATTTGATTATTAAATCTGTTCTGTCCAAATCCTGGCCAGAACAACTGACAAAGAAATTATAACAATAAACTTACACAATCAAAATGGGAACTTAGTTTTTAAACATAACTTAAGGTCAGAGCTCCTAAATCTCCCAGTGAGAAACTTGCTCTTAATTTCCAATCTGATAATGCACTTGATACTATGTTCTGTTATTTGAACTTTTTGACAACTAATTACTTTCTTCAACATTCCTTTACACTATGAACTTTTCTGCGTGATTTCCACTCAATACAGTTTGACCAACAAGGATGCGGCCTGCCTCTGTAGCACATAGCAGCTAATAGACTATTATGTGTTTGCTCGGATAACTCAAACTCAGTCAAATGGAAAAAGCGGGAACACAACATTTCCCCAATCTATTCTTTGTTAAAAACCAAGTGTTAATTTCTCAGAGACCCCAATGAACCAAGTGACTGTTGTCTTTTAGCCTATTGTTGCTAATGTATTGAAATAGGGCAATGACCACGGATGAGAGACAATGTTTTATAATGACTGCATCAACCAACTGCAACATACTGAGCTAGAATCAACAAGCTTAGTGGGATTAAAGGAGGGCGGAGGGAGGGGGGAACACCAAAACAGACACAACAGACAACAGAGATTAGGAATTTAACATGGGATAATGAGATGACTACAGTAAGTACAGGACACAGACAACAAGTCTTTGGGAAAGGCCCACTTGTCGCACAGTTTAGAAGGCATTAGGGAGCTGGGGCGCTGGGCCAATTCACTATAATTGCTGTGTACTAATGTAACTCGGTGTAGAAACTGAAAAAATTGTAAACAGGATGGCTTTCAGACTGTCGTATAACATTACAATAAAATATTTAAATGATGACTTCACCTGTTGGCATGCATGTTCAGGATTATGGGTTTTCGAAAGGATGAAAAATGTGCACAGTTGACATAGTGATTAACAGTTTAAAACAAAATATCTTTTGAATGGGAAAAATGTTGTGAATGTTGTAAGTCAAAACATGGGAAAATACACATGTTCAAGAGGTAATAATAATTTCTAGCTCTTTACATTGCATCATTATTATATCATTCCCTCCACACTGAACAAAAGCCAGTCTCCAAACAATTAATCATACGTCAGCCATAGACAAACAGTGCAAAGCGTCTTGCTCAAGGGGTCAACAGCAGAATGCATAGATTAGTAGGAGGATTAAACCTATAATCATTGTGTTAGTGAGCAAACACTCTGTGCCAATGCAGCCCCAAATTGATCAACGCTTAGTTGCTGTTAAAGATGCACTATGGAACTCTCCATGTATGGGGACTACATTTCCATGGAGACAAGCAGGTGGCAGGTGGGTTTTGCTTTGGCTAGAAAGTCCCATAGTACTGCATTAAACTTATATCTTAACTTATGGATTTAATCAATATATTTAATGCCCAAATATATCTTGAAAAACATACATCTTACTGTGAGTGGCATCGCCTCTCCAGAGATCTGACTTGTAACTTGGCTTGATAGCGTTGCCTGGATGTCTCCCTGGAATGTTCAAAGCATCTCCTTGATATAACTGCATTCCTGCTTGGTGACATAATTACTAGAGTAAAGCTGTCAGTGACAAGAGCCCCTTGGTCACTCCTACGTGTTTGACAATATTAGACCATACACCACTCCTCTGCACTTCACACCACACGCCAGGCATTAGCTATAAATATACACAAAAGCAGAGTAGCAGTGGTGAAAGGTAATGAAGTACAAAAGTAAAAGTACTACATATTTAAGTACAAATTTTAGATATTTTAACTTTATTTTAGTAGATTTTATAGCCAATATTTTTACTTTTACTTCACTACATTTCAAAGCAGGTATCTGTACTTTCTACTCCACTACATTTTAGATCTGATCTGAACTGAAAAGTAAAATGTCCTTTTCTTTATGGTTTGAGACCTGCTGAAAAGGCTGAGACTTTTTTTTGTTGCACATTTCATTTGAATTAACATCCCAATTTTGAGCAAAGCAAATGTATATACACACAAAAACAGCTAGAAAAATTAAGAAATCACTTGAATTACTTAAAATCAGTTAAAATCACTATATTTGATGCTTTAATTGTTTTAGAAATCTCTGCAAAATACTTACCTACTTTTTACTCATACACTTTGGGTACTTAAATACAATTTTTCCATGTGAATTTCATGTGACTTTTACTTGAATAATCCTTTGCCCCTGTATCTGAACTTTTACTTTAAGGTGCACTGTGTAACTTTTCTGGTTGAGGGTCCACCAAATTATTTTTCTCCATGGAGATGTTATTGCTTTGTGTGTAAGGTTTCACAGTATGGCATTAAACCTTTCTATCTTCATATAGACCAAGTTACAGGTCAGATCTGTGGCGAGGCGACGCTGCTCACAGTCTGAATGTGTGTTTTTCTAGGTATTTTCGAGCTACAAAACCACCTGTAATTTAAATAAATTTAAGTTTGAGCTTGTGGAACATTCCAGGCAAAAGAATAACATATCCACAGAAACAAGCAGGTGACGGACCATCAAAGAAAACTGAGTACTTCGTCCACCACAGAACAGTAGTAGCAGTAAGAACACAGGAGGTGGAGATCGAGGTGTAACTCCATTACGTCACTGACAAACAGAAGAGCAACATGGCACTTGTGGTTTATGTGTGAATTGCGACAACACAATCTCTGTAATTACAAGTCTAAAGGAGGAATAAATAGGTTATATCATCATGCAAGAATTACAGTAACACATAGGCCCTAGTTAGGATCATGACTATTTTAGGAAGTTGTAATTAAGGATGCACCGATCTTTTTCCATTCAGATACTGATTCTGATACTACTGTATACCTTTTAGGATATGCCAATTCTTGATATCAGCTGACACTAAAGCAGAGACTGTTATTTATCCCTTAAGCAACTACAGAACAACGTTGTGTAAATAAAAATTCTGATCCGATCCAGCAATTTTTTTCAGTATTAGCACAGATATCTGATACAAGTATTGTATCATTCCATCCCTAATTGTAATGGCAATGAAGTGATTTAAACTAGTATAATTTAGTTGGCTACTATAATGAAATAATATGGCAGGTTTTAAAGATGCACTATGTAACATTATGCAGTTACTTATCTCCATGGAAATGTAACTAGCTTACCAGATTTTTTTTTTTTAACCGATGTCCATGGAGAGGAACAGGTGATGCCATGTTACTGATCAAATCCATGGAAAGGCAATCCTGCTCACAGAATAATGCATGTTTTTCTTAAAAACAGATATCTTTAATACTATATTATGGAACATTTTAACCAAAGCAGTAACATCTCCATGCTAGCAGACTCCAGCTATAAAGTGACATAGTGCACCTTGAAGGATGTGAGTTTTAATGCGCAATAAATAGACTATTTCAAAGATCAAGATCAAAGTCAGCTTTATTGTCAATTCTGCCATATGTGTTCAACATACAGTGAATCGAAATTTCGTTTCTCTCTGGCCAGGTAGTGCAAAAAGACAGTGTACAAAATACAATATAAAGACAAAACACAACAAAACTATCTAAGACAGAGATCTAAAGTTAAAACTAAAGTCTAAGATCTAAAATCTAAAACAGTGCAACATAATAAATAAACTATACTATATACAGATTTCCAAAGTGTGCAGTGTGCATCAAAATGTGCAATGGAAGATACAGATACTATTTGAAGTGTAATTATAATTGCTAGTTTTCTGCCAGTAGTATGCAATAAACAATAAAAGAAATAAAATATGTATCACGATTGTGACACATAAAACGTCAAGTAATGTTAAGTAGCCTTGGCAATTCTGTTTAAGTTATTTCCAAGCTCTATACACGTTTTTTTTTGCATGTATATGAGCACTGTCCTCTTGCAACTTTTTCCACCTATAGTCCCACATTTGCTGCGGTCCAAATAGGGATGTGGTACATTGCAGAAGTCGATGTCACGTTGCAGTTCAACGTGACTTGAGGGAGTGGGCGCGGGGCCAAAACAAAACGTGACGCAAACCCAACACGAGAATGTGTGTCACATTTTGAGCGAAAGAGAAATGGCCGCCATTGCGCAGATATTTGACCTACTTCTACTCCCACTGAAGGAGACGCACAGTAGAGCCTAACGGAGTGCCAGAGCAACAGGTCTGCAACAGGTCTGCAACAGAGCGCGCTTTGAACCGGGACTTTTGGATACAAATAATGGGGTAAGAAAAGTTTTCATTTCGTTTACAACACAATAAGGAATGTGCATTTATCCGCTGGTTTATATATTTAAAACATTTTTTAATGTTTTGATCTTTTGACTCACTGCACCAGGCACAAGTCTGTCCCTTACAGCTTTCCACTGTTTGGTCCTCAATCTTTTTCAGAGCTTTGTAGGACAAATATTTATGACAGCGTTGTTTACCTTCTGGCTACGCTCCAACAATGAGTGTTTTGATGGGGCCCATGTGACCGCGGTGGCCGCTCTTAGGCCGTCCCCCTGTCTCCTGAGTCCTTAACAAACACGCTGTAGATAAGGGACAGGCACTTCAAGGTTTCAACGTGACTGTGTTTATTTCCACGGGGCTGTCAGCGACACCTCTGTCCTCAGACTGGCACAGTTACTTTTAGATTTCAGCTTTAGTTTGAGCTCTGCGGTACTGCGCTTTTTGTGGCTTTTCATTAATACGAAGTTTGGAATATCGCTTATGGTAAGATCCTCTCACTCATTTCATGTTTTAAGCTAATTTCTTGCTTAAGTGGTGTCATTCGTTCTACGTGGTGTGGTCTGTGAAACTTTTACGTTGAGTGGATTTGCTCTCAGCGCTGCGGAGTTTGACAAGATGCTGCATCTCATTGACCCACATCTGTGGTGCGTAACTGCGTCACCAAAACTTTCTCCTGGCATGTTCAAGGCTCTAGAACAAATGTCTGTAATTGCTTCATTTTGACTTACCTATCTGTGAAATTGTAATATTACTGCAGTATTGCTCATTTAATAAAAAAATAAATGTAGTTTGCATTGATAATGGGGGCGAAAGACGGTGTTTGTGTGGAAGTGGGTCGAGCGACCACCGTTGGAAACCTGATCTGCAAACCGCGCCCACATCTCAGTCGACACAAACAACTTTCACTGGAGTCGCGCTCACTGCAAAAGAAAAGAAAGCTGTCCAGTAATTAAGATTTGTGGAAGATACACTAACGCAAAAATATAAATGTTGCCTTCTGGTTAAATGGTTGAGTAAACTAGACTTAGTAGATTTGTGCATTGGCGCCTCAGCTACAATTCTTCAAACTTTTCAGACGTGTTCAGAGCTTGGGTGAATGAGTATACTGTTGGCTCCACAGCTGATAACCCATTAATTTTCTGTCCACTATTGTATTGGTCTGAATTCTATCAAGATTATAGATAGGTTATAATTATTGTTTGGGATGCAATTTTTTTTACCTACCTCTTTGACTAAAATCAATCTGAATAGGTCTAACTTTGACCTAGTATTTCAGTAGTTGTATTGCGATATTGTATAACAGTTGTTTACCACTTTGAGTGCCAGGGAGTGGCACAGTGTGGTCCGCGTGCACCTGTGCGTGAGATAGAGATCCTGCAGGTTGTCATGGTAACACTGACGATTGAGGCTAAAGTTATTTAGACGTGGAGCCGAGAGGCACTGATGGTCTAATGAAGTGTGGCAGGAGCACATTCCTCATAAAGTCTGCACATGTTAAATTTGGAGCCTTTGACTTTGAGCAGGTGTCAGAGTAAAGCCACTTTATGTTTGATTTTTATTTGGTGTTGTCCAGGGACCCGTTCAGGCTGTAATTACTCAACAGTTTGTGGGCACATGTGCATTTGATCATATAACATTTAGCTGCATCAAGTGGGTGAGCCTTAGGGTGAGAGTGTAGTGTTGGCCTATAAAACCCACCTGACTCTTCATTGAGTTCAGCCTCTGCCCTTTCTCACAGTGTGTTGTGTTTTAGGGACTTTGCCATGGCCTCTCCGTCAGCATCTACACCGGCGGGGTCTGAGATTCCCCCTCCTGGGAGCATAGAAGCACTGCGGTTGAAGGTGGGCCCCGTGAAGAGGAGCTTGTTTGGGCCGGTGGACCACCAGCAGCTGCAGCAGGACTTCCAGAGAGTACTTCGTATGGGAGTGGAGGTAGCAAACAAGCGCTGGAATTTTGACTTCCAGAGGGACGAGCCTGGATCAGGCCCCAACATAGAGTGGGAGGAGCTGAGTTTCCAAGAGGTGCCTGCCTTTTACCGCAGCTGCACAGTCCGATCTGCATGGTCAGGAGCAGGAGCCAAACGGCCCAAACGGTGGTCCTCCTCCTCCTCCTCTGGGCAGGGCTCTCCACTGTCCAGCAGCTCGTCCTCTTCAGGAGAGGAGTACCTTGAGGTGACCACCAGGGGGTACTACAGGCTGGAGTCAGGCAAGCGTCGGCAGGCTGTCATCACAGGTAAGACAAATGAAAAGGACCTTATATTTAAGTGGCACTTTGAATGTTCAGTGAATGTAATTTTACCTGGTTTCTTTCTGCAGATTTCTTCAAAGTGAAGAAGAGGAGGCTCCTGCATTATAAAGACTCTTCTCGACTGTAGAAACCCAAAGGGGAAGTTCAGGAGAGCCACATAGTGGACACCTTCTCCACATCACCTCAAAGTTGAAGCTCACAACTGTATCTGTAAATATGTAGCATTTTCAAACTGACTGTCCTGAAGCTCATAATTTATGGGCTTAAAAACAACACAACATTTAAATTCAGCATAAGGAAACTACCAGCCACCTACCTAATCAAGCTCAGACTTTATGGTTTCTTTATACTGTTTTCCATACTTCGATTATACTGTGAATATTTTAGAATGCACTCTTCAGGTAATTATCCAAACCAGGCTCAGTTTTTGAGTGAGCCTTTGATAGAATCTGTGTGTGTCTGACCTACAACCTACGACCTTTACTCGCTGAAGTCACAAGAGATTATACATGGAGTGACTATTTTTGTCTTCCCAAACTCTCAGTCCTGTTATCAGAGGTCAGCGGTGGAGGTGATGAGGTAATGCAGTCACTGTAGTGACTTAAAATTAGAATTATATTATGTCTCTATTTATTTTAGGTGCCATGTCACCATTAAATAAGAAAATATAAAAATAGCAATGTGTAAAACGAGGTAGATAAGGTTTTGTGGAAACTTGTGCCATTGCCCCTATAATGTTTTGACTGTAAGTCAATCAGGGCTTAAATACTCCACCGTTGCCATTCAAAATACAGTTTGTCCAAAACAACATAAACATGTATAGTTGTATTGTATTATAAGCTTTTATATTAGGGGTCAAATCTTTTGACAACAGTCCCGTACCTTATTGTCAGTTTATGAGTTTTATGCTTTGAACATGTAGCATCTCCACTCACTGTGAGTGCAGAGGGCAGAGCTGAGGCCTAGGGCTGTTTTAAATGAACAGCAGAGGGGGGCACTGCTCTGTCTCTGTACTCTGAAGTGAGGGTTTGATTTTTTTTGACATTTTCTGTAACGTTTGTGGCAGCTGAGGCAGTTGAACCAAAGAAGAATCACTTTTGAATCTCATCTTCAGAGAAACCAGTTCCGGGTCTAAATAACATTACAAGTTTATTATATTATTGATATGGGACCTATAACTGGCAATGGAGTAGTGACCATCCTCACTACAGATCTTGTGGTGACATTTGGATCATATATATGTATATATACATATATATACATATATATATATATATATATATATATATATACATACATATATATATACACACATATATATATATATATATATATATATATATATATATATATATATACATATATATATATAGTACCCATTAATTCTACCTCATAATGCGATTTCATTAAAATTACTTAAAAAAAAAAAAAAGTTCATTCTCAGGTTATTTTGTGACTACGGTGGTGAAACAGAAAGAAGCAATATTTTCTTATATACGCACAAAACTATACAATACAAAAGTCTACAATTAACACATACGCCACATCAAATTGGGACTAGAACAGGACTAAACACCAGGATTCCATACTTGTTTTTGTTGAGTCCTGGTTTGAACCCAGTCTAGTTCAGATGATCCAGTCCTTCTATAGTCTTGGTTTAATTCTGTTCTAGTCCAGGATTAGTTCAGAATGTAGCACCAGTTAGTCCAAATGACTAAATTTGATTTGGTGATTGTGTAAGTGGACATATCTTAAAACACATCAGGTAAAGCCACTGAATTTGAACTAAAAATGAAGAATGATCCTTGGTCTAGACTTGTTTTGTTGTCTCCTGGCTCTTTCCTTGAACAGAACAATGTGCTTAAGGGGAAAGAAACAGATTATACATATTATACAAAACTTCAGCAGATCAGCCTTGGCCCCATGTGGCTCAAAGGATTTTGGGTCCAGACAAGTGGCTCACAGATTTTCCTTTTGTTCGTCTCTCTCTGTTTCTCCACACGACTGCCTCAGCCACTACCAACAACGGCCCTGAAAGCAGTTGGTAATAATCACATTAAAGGTGCACTGTGTAACTTTTCTGGTGGAGGGTCTGTCACCTAGTTATCCTCCAGTGAAGAAGTTTGCCTTGAAATGAATTGATTTGCTTTGAAAGTTCTGCAATATGGCATTACACTTATCTTTATTGCAGGCAAAATTACAGGTGTTTCATTGCTCAGAAATGCTATCTTGAAAAGCATCTCCACAGATCTAAAATATTACTTGTCTCTATGGAGATAATCAAGTTCAGTGCCATGTTGTGGAACATTCCTGGCAAAGCAATACCATCAAGCAGGCGGCCAACCCTCTACCAGAAATGTGACACAGTGCATCTTTAACTCAGTTCTGTTCTTTATACAGCATCTTTATGTGTTTGTTTGTCTTTTCAAATCTAAAAATTCTATATTAACTTATTTGATTTCTTTTTATAGGGATATAATTATAAACGCCCTTGTTATAACTAATTATGTTGTTTCAGAAACTATATCTTTGCACTACTCTAAACATGGTTGACAAGAGACCTATTTTATATGGTATTCTAAAAAAAAAAAAAAAAAAAAATCTCATTCAGAAAGATGGGCAATTATTTTAACACAAAATATAAAATTATAAAAAATAATGGAAGAATTGCCCAAAACAAACTTATCTAATTCACATGTTGCAGCTATAAAAATGTAGTGTTTATTTACATTGTATATGCATGAATGTGTATCGTTGCATAACATTTGTAATAATGTAATTTATATATCATTGCATTATGTCTATTGTATGGATTTGAATCTTATCTCTTTAATAGAGGAGAATTGCTGGGATGTTCACTGTTGCCTTATATCATTGATTTCACTTAGAGTGTTAAAGAATAAATTAAATAAGGACCTTATAATCACATTTTGTCTTTGGGGCCTCTTCTTTGTTAAAGCAGCAAAAATTATCCTGTTTATATTTTGTGATGTCAAGCTGGGGAAGTTTTACATGTATATCTATGATGAAATGTTTGGGGCATGTAGGGCTACATGCAGAACACAGAACAGCAGTTACCTTGGAGACACAATGCACACATTAGCAAAATCAGTGCCAAAAACTTTTTAAGATTGTCTGATAACTCAAGAAAAAAATACAAAATGGATTTAAACAACATATTTTCAAGAGCCTGCGATCAATACGAGCGTTTAAGGTGTTTGATTTTCAACAAAAAGATGAGAGTGACCAACAGAAAAACTGTTAGGTAATGACTGTAATAGTACATGTGAGAAACTTGTTTCACAGCACAAATCATCTCATATTTTGTAGCTCCAACTGAACCACTTTTCTGTTTCTGTTCAGATAGTGTGAAAATAAAGCTCAGATTGACGTTTAATAGAGCTTCAGACAGAGTAACGCATTCAGTTAGCATCACATTCCCAGGGAAATTTCATCATTCATCTCGTCATTAATGTAAAGCTAGTTAATTTCAGAAATTATAGTATTTCTTCTCTAGAGGTGCATAAATGGAAGTGAAACAATAACTTGGATAATGGTGCATTGAAAAAAGGCCTGATTTAAGACTATTTAAGACTACCACTATCACGTTCATTCTAACCAAGTAAATACATAAATAAATACTGTTATTAGCCTACATTATTTTAATAGATCCATGGGCTAAACCACTACAGAGCTGCCAGTGTACCAAAAGGAGCTCGCGCAGTTTGAGAGCCAATAATATAAGTTAATAGCACATCCTACAGGATATTTTAAGCGACTGCAAAACATTTACTAGAAATTATGTATATGTATTATGTATAGAAAAGAAAATGTTTATTTTGAGCATGAGGCAATGCTGCTGAACCCAGTGTGAATAATGGTAAATTAAAGGTTTTATATTATGGAAAATTTACTCCTGTGAGTTTTTAGCCATTTTAGAATGTTGATGCCACATTAAAAACATACCCAGGGCTGTGTTTTGTTTCCATCACACATTTGAGTAACCCTTTATTATTAGTCTGTCTACAGCACCGAAGCTGAAAATGCTCTCTTCCACCTTGCGTTACCACAAAGCGGTAATTTTCAAGTTAACAGCTACAGTTTACCTTTTGTTCAGTAGAGATGGGCAATTCCAGGTCTGAAATCATCCAAATGATTCTAGTGAAGACATATGGACTTTAAAAACAGTGGGGCACGTCCTGTATTACCACATGACATGACAAGGTGGAACAGAGCGTTTCCATTTAAGAAGAGCACTGCCTAAATATACAATTTTTTGTGTATTTAACATGTCTGCATGAAACAAAACAACTGTGTATGTTTTTGCTAAGGAAACATTATAATATAGGAGTAATACAGGCCCGTTAAGTGAATATGATTCTGACAGTGAAATGCAATTTCAGTTCCTTTTCACACCTGAGAAAATGTGTATGTACCACCAGAATAAACCATAACTGTAACAGAACTAAAACAGATCTATATATGCAGTCTATAATAGGACTAAACCATGAAAAAGAGCTACAAGGTCCAACAAAACTAGAAATAGAGGGGATCTCGCATACCACCAGAAGAATGTAGTGTAGTGCAGCTTTATACCCCTTAAATATTATCTCTCTGTGTTACAGTTTCCTCATAAATTACTAGCAAAAATAATTGCAACTACTGTATGAAACATGACAAATCAATAAAAAGTTTAAATGTGTTTCACGTTTAATTTAAAACGTAAAATGCATTCACAATTGCCATTTTAAAATAAAATGCATAAATAAAATGGAAAAAAAAGATAAAAATTGAAAAATGCACCACAGATTTTGTTGCACATTCAACTGAAATCCTGTACATTCAGTTACATTGGTTTGGCAGAGACAGAGACAGGTGAGGTCATAAACAAAAGGAACTAGCCCCAATAAAAGGCCAAAAAGAGAAACAAAACTAAGGCAAAAAGTGGTTAGTGTAAACATCACTGTGCAAAATCATAAGAAATGAAGATGCATAAATGATCAACTGTATTAAAAGATGCACTGTGTAACTTTTCTGGTGGAGGATCCGTCACCTATCGTCTCTATGGAGATGTTCTTGCTTTGCCTGGACTGTCCATTTTCTAACACTTCTAACTTTTCTAACACCTTGGAGACAAGCAAGTGAGCGTGGCGTTGGTTGCTATTGTAAATAGTTTTGTCCCTTTTGACTGAAATTGTCAATAGTTTTATCCCTTTTGATTAACTAATAATAAATGAATAAACCACCAGGTCAAATCTGCGGAGAGGCGAGCCGACTCCCAGTAGTAATGCAAGGTATGTTTAAGCTTTAAAAACATCTGTAACTGAATAAATGCATTATAGATACAAAGTGAAGGCCATACCATGCAAAGTAATGACATCTCCATGGAGACAAGTGGCAGATTTCCCATCAGATAAGTTACATAATGCCCCTTTAAAATCCTTCTACAAAAGCCATGTCAAAAAAAAACTGTCAGTTCAGTAAAATCACTTTTTTTTACAACAATCATTACACAAGAAAACAGGTCAGATTCATAAAAAAATAAAATAAAAATAAAGCAAGTAAAATACAAATGCGCAATCCAAAAATAGAAGACAGTTTTAAAAAAGGCATCAATTAAGGTACATCAGATTGCAGCCAGTATATTTCATAGAATAAAAATGCAAAAATGTAAACAGAAATAATTTAGTAAACAGAGCATAATATGTGAGATTTATGGAATGAAGAGCAGAGATTGGTTAAGTTAGTGACAAAACTATGGATTTTTCAGTTCCGATACTATTATTTTTTATTTTAAATATCAGCCAATACCCGAGATTAAAGGTTATCAGTGTAGGGACAAAAAATGGCACTTATTTCCTTAATATACCATTAACTTATTACACGAGAGAACCAGTTGTGTTATATAACTGTTATTTATCCTTCAAATACAACTCCTTTATATGAATAAAAGTTTAAACATTACGACAAGTTCTAGGCTAAAATCAGCCTGTAAATAGTCTTATTAAATTCAATTAAAAGGTCCAATGAGGATATCAGCTCAAATTTTTTAGTGTTGGCGACAATATTCAAAACCAGTATCGGTATCGGTGCATCCCTAGAAAAAATTGCACCAAAATAAAATGCATTGCACTATAGAGTCCACCCTGATTGAAAAGTCCTATCCACAGGTAAAACATTAATTACAAATATAAACAGTTCCTTGCTTGCTGTGCTCTGGATTGGTGTAAGTGTCAAAATGAAAAACAAAATTACTTTCAAGGCCTACTATAAACATAAAACCTTTGGTGGAAATTTCCCCAATATCATTCAGCTATTAATTTGTGCATATAAATGTGTACTACTAATTGAATTCAAGTGGTTACATTAAAAAACCCTGAAAAATTACATTACCTACTGTAGTGCAAGGTCATATTTCAAAATAAAAGCCCGTAAGCACTGTACATATTTACAAAGGCTAAAATGCAGTCAGTATACATTCTAAAAGGGGTCACCAAGCCTTTCAAAGTAAAAGTCTAAGTTAAGTTCTATGTACATCCATTCAGTTTTTGAATATTTACACCATTACTTTGAAGGGCACCAGGCAGATACTTTCACGTAGACACTTCATCTGTCACCAAAAATATCAGTTTAAAATTACAACCTTCACTCGCACTAAACACTCACCTAATAGGAGTTTCTTTGTGGTAAAAGTAGTAGAAACATTTTAGATTATATTTTTCGCTCTTTTTGTTTTGTTTCAAAGTTGTCGCTGAGAGGCCCTTCGCTCTCTCCACATCTCTCTCACCTCTCTGAAGATTAAGGGAGAAATGAAGACAATACTCCCCCCTGTCTGTAAGAAAAAACAACAACCACATGGATTTAAGTAAGTGAAGGTGTATAGGTGGGTTTCAGATGACATGAAAAGATTCTATAAGCCAGTTATACATAAAGACAATGGGGAGGGCAGGTAAAAATACTGTAGTCAACATGCATACTTTTGTTTTTATACAACAGATTGGTACGACATTATTTAGAGACAACTGGATCTTGCCCCACATCTGGTAGTATTACATCACATTTTAATCTGAAAGAATACAGCCTAATTTCTTTATTAAGGATGCGTACATTGCAGTGTGCGTGCTTAACATTAGGGTAATGTAAAATGTAAGATAAATTATCTAGACCACATTTTAATGTTATCTGAAAGTGAAAAGCTCCAACCCTCTGGCTTATTTTTCTTTTACAGAAAATGTGCACTGACATAGAAAATTATGTGTTTTTATATACCAAAGGATTCAATGCCACCATAGTCTTTGAACAAGCCTGTAAATTATAATTTTATAATAATTGCTGATGTAATAGGCATGATTAACAGATCATCTTAAAATCACTACATGTACTCACCATAATAACAAAAAAGTAGAACACATGCATCCAGCCGAACTTGCTCTCGATCAGGGACACCAAGTACTAAGAAGAAAAACACATTAAACAGCCCCATTTTACATAAAATGGATTCTTGTGAGCTTTAAGCTATGTTATAATGTTATTAGCTCATCAAAGACATACCCGGAGCTGTGTTTTATTGAGTAACCCTGCATTATTAATCGGCCTATATCACCAAAGATCAAAATGCTCTGTTCCACCTAGTTATGTCATGAAGCAGTAGTTTTCTAGTTAACACTACCTTCTTACTTCGAGTTCAGTAGAGATGGGCAATTCCAGGTCTGAAACTATCCAAATGATTCAAGTGAAGATGTATGGAGTTTAAAAACACAGCGTAGCACTTCCTGTATGCCATGAGAAGGCACAGCATTTTCTATTAAATATGCAGGAGTTGCGTGTTAAATGTGTGAATGAAACAAAACACGGGTATTTTTTGATAAGAACACAACATTACAACATAGATCAGGAAATAGTGCAATATGGGCCCTTTAAATAATGTAATAGTGTCAAAACCTATTTTATAGTTACCTGTCCCACAGCGGCTCCGATGCTCCCAGTCCCATCCACGATCCCTGTGACTGTGGCCAGAGCCTCCTGACTGCCCCGGAGCGCGTCCTGACGACCCAGATCTGCAGAGATGGCTGAGCTGATCATATTTGAGGGACCTCCAGTGAAGAAACCAGTGGTGGCCAATAACACTGCAATTATGACCTGGTTATTGGGAGAGTCTGTGAAAAGAGATAAACACTTAGAGATAAAGATAAACTTAAAAAGATAAACACTTAAGAGCTATATTGTGATATTGTGTGTAGAAATAGAGTGAAAATACTTCTCAAAATACAAACATGATAAAAACAATGCAAATGTAGTTGAATAATACTTTCACTAATAAGTGAGAGATAAAAGCATTGCTATGAAAATATGGAAACTGCAAGTCAAGTACTACTCAAAAATTAAAAGCATTTAAAAATGATACAAAAAGTAATAATAATTCCGATTCCTCTTAACACAGGTATTACAGACATATTGTAACCATATTTCTGATAGATTTCTACACTATCGTTTGAATATTTTCAAGATAAAAACTATGTAATCATAATTGAACAATAAGAAATAGAGGCGGCAGATAAAAACATTGCTATGGAAATTGGGAAAACGCAAGCACTACAGTGTCTATAAAATAAATAAAGCTAAATATTGGGTAGAGTTTAGTATAGTAGTCAAAAATTAACACATTTAAAAATTGTACAAAAAGTAATAATATTAATTCCTCTTCCCACTGCATTAACAGACATATTTTAATCATATTTCTCATGATTTTCCATACTATTGTCTAACTTACGGCTAAATCCTCCTAGAGCTCCCATTGCAAACAGCAGACTCAAAGCCAAAACTGGAGACCTCTTCCCCATGAAATCAGATATTAGACCCTGTATTGTCCCACCTGAAAGAAAAAAAGTAGTTATGTTCAGTCGTCATATTAATAGAAACACACATATTAATGTAAATTTGTGGTTGGGGGTCCGTCACCTGCTTGTTTTTATGGAGATGTAATTTCTCTGCCTGGAATGTTCCACAGCATGACATTAAACAGCTCTACCTTACATTTACCTTACAGGTGGTTTTATACCTCAAAGATACCTAGAAAAACAGGCATTGTGACTGTGAGTGGGGTTGCCTCTCCATAGAGCTGACCCATAACTTGGTTTGGTTTCTCCATGAAGATAGAAAGGTTTAATACCATACTGTGAGACAAAGCAATAACATCTCCATGGAGAAAAGCATTTGACGGACCCTCCACCAGAAAGGTTACACAATGCACCTTTAAATTAGACTTAAAAAATAAACAGTATATTGTACACAGTAATAATTTTTGAGCTTACCAATGATTCCTCCAACATCGTACCACACAGACAGACGGTCAGCCTCTGCTTCTTTCCAGCCAAAGTTGTTACTCAGGTAGAATGGGAGCCAAAAGAAAAAGGAGTAGTTGACCAGCTTTAAACATGCATATGCCAGGGAATACTGCAAGACAAAAATATAAGCGCTCACAAAATATGTAACAATAGTTTTTCAGAAGTCAAGATTAATTCAAGGTGAATTATGTAACTTTTCGGGTAGGCCTGGTGGCATGCCCTGCATATCGCCATGGTAATAACTTTATTTAACCAGGAAAGCAAGATTGAAATCTCTTTTTCAAGGGGGAGCTGGCCAAGTCTGGAGCATTTACAGGAACAATACATAGAATCGATAGTTGAAATCTGAATTAAAGTGCAAGAATCATTTACTTTACTGCCATACTGTGGTAATTGTAGGCAAAGCAATAACATCTCCATGGAGACTAGCAGGTGGCAGACCTTTACCAGAAAAGTTACACAGTGCGCCTTGAAACAATAAACAATAAAAAAACAAAACAAAAAAAACAAAATGAGAATGTTGGATTTCTTACAGGTAACACCCCTGGGAGACAGAAGGCCTGACAGAAGCCTATAGGTTGAGGGTCCTGAGGTGGTCCTTCATCAGTTTGTTGGACTGGGTGGTCTCTCTGGGCGCAGACCTCCACCTCCACTTCATCCTCTTCATCGCTCATCAGGGGTCTGTGACTGTCCGAGTCTGTCTCCACCGGACCCAGGCCTGTCTCTGACTCTGAACTTAAACCTGAAACACAACAAATGTATTTCATTATTTAAACAATCATTATACAGTAAGCACAGCGACAGATGGCCATAACGTTTTTGATTAAAGTTGTATTACCTTATACTTAAAACGTTAAAGGACAAAGTAGGTATTTAAATCCCAACCATTTGTACAATTTGTACTGGTACAATTTGCAAAATGTACCAGTAAAGATATTGCATATATTATATAAGCAGTTGTTGAGGTCAAATAAGTTCACTGTGTACTGTCTGCATCTAATAAAATGTTTTCTTCTCAAGTGTTTTCTTGACTGATAATCAGGAAATGTGTGGTTAGTATGCTAGTTGTTGTTAGCTTTACTGTCACGGGCTCTGAAAGTTGTGAAAAGTGCTTGTAACCTCATCATGGTGAAAAATTGGGATGTTCATGATGCATAACAGATAAGTGAGGAATAAGCTTGGACCATTGCAAATAGTTTAAAACTTTTAAAGGTCCCATGGCATGAAATTTTCACTTTCTGAAGTTTTTGAACGTTAATGTGAGCTCCCCTACCCTGTTTAGGGCCCCCCCCATGGCTAAAAGTTGCGAAATGTCTAAACTGAGCATTTGCGGTCCTTTTCTACGTTAGAAAAAAACACAGCTCAAACGGGCGATTCTGAACAAGGCAACTATGTGATGTCATCGAAAAATGCAGCTCCACCCCCCGTCTGGATGTCTACCCACCGTCTCTGTAAATCACGCCCAGAGAGTTTGGACCGCGAATGAGCTACGCAATGCGAAATGTGTTTTTTTATTTGCCTGGAGGCACATGCGAGTGTTTCTAGGCTCGGTAGTCCTTTATCTGAGCCTCTGGACCTTTGAACAGCAGTGGTTTAATTTTATTTTCTGTGAAAATGTGTTTTTTTCATTGAAAAGCCTCTCCTTTCTTCCTCCGCGCTTAAAACGCGGAAGTGGGGACAGCGCAGAGCGCAAAGCTAAAACAAGGAACCAGCGGGCGCATTTGGCCCCCCCCACCCACTCCTCTAACCTATCTCTGTCCTTCTCATTTGCATTCAAGCAACAACGCCCAGAATGAGCTGTTCAGAGAGAGATTTTCTGACTCTGTACATGTGTCTTTCTCATGCACTGAGTCTTGATTTTGGAGCAGGATTCATTTACAGTATTAGGGAAACATTAAGGCACCATATAAAAGCATCAAGAAGTACCATGTCATGGGACCTTTAACATAAAAATGACATAAGATCCTAAGTTATCTACATTGTATTTGTCGAAGTTTAACACACATGGGTTTAGTTGTGGTAGAAATATTCAGTTCTTTCAGTGAAGTACATACCCACTTCCTTTGGCGATGTGAGGAGGCCGAAGAAGACCACGATCCCACCAGCAAACTGCACCACTGACGTCACTAGGAAGGCATACTGGACAATATAGATACAGGTCAGAGGGTATAGGAGGGCTGGGTGATATGAAAAAAAAATCTCAATTGATAATTTCCTGTTCCATTTGATCTTGTCTAAAAATTATATGAAAAATAGAAAAATGGCTTTCAACAATATTTTCCTAACCCAACTCTGAACTCTGAACTCCAAACCAAATGCTTTTAATAACAGAACTGACTATGGACCAATAAAATAAAATTTCCCAATCTTACATCAGCGACAATTACAAATGCCTGAATCTCAATGTAGATTAACTGCTTAGTTTTCAATGTATGGAAACATGTTAGATCTATGTATAGTGTTGTCACTATACTAAAACTTGATTTCGATATTAAGGAATTGGCTCAATACTCAACATTGATTCTGATACCACAGTGATAATAAACAGGCTCAAAGTTCATTTCTGTCTTGTCAATTTGACTTTCATAGTATTGATATAAGCTCAAATTAGTATCTGATGTTTGATAATTTTGACAACCCTATCTATGTATCTAATATATAAGTTTACCTCATATCCATACTTCAGAACACTAGAGGCCAGAAATGCACCAAGGATGTTTCCGACAGAAGCACAGGCACTCCATAGACCAAAGATGAAGCCACGGCTGAAAAACAAATCAAACAAAGTAAAATTATTTTTATGTATAGGTATGCTTTGAAACCTCCTTAACTTAACTGTTCTTCTACTGCCATGTGAACTCAGTAGTCTGTTTAAAATGACTGATGCACTCCGGATAAAAATAAAAATAAAATATATATATATATTAATATATATTATTATTACTGCTCTACATCATCTTTGAGGTTTTATTTAGCTAATTTGTGGCTCCAAATTCGATCCTGTAACCGTGAGCGTCACAAGCTTCATTTGACTGGAGCTGAATGCTATGGGTGTTGTCACACTCGCTTAGTCCATTTCTTTACACACGTCTATGGTTACAACTAAGTCAGTTCTCTGAACGAAACAAAACACAATGCCTGATATGTTTTTGATGAGGCAACAGCATTATAACATGGCTTAAAGCTCACAAGAGTCAATTTTGCGTTATATAGGACCTTTAAGGAAAACTCTATTTCTATTTACAAAAGGCTGTTGTAGTAGTTGCTAACTGGCTGGTTAGCTCAACTGGTAAGTCACTGACTTTCCCCCCGGGGGTTGTGAAAAAGATGGCTGCTCACTGCTCCTGAAAAAGATGGGTCAAATGCAAAAGTCAAATTTCTCCCGTGTGTCACTGTGTGTCATTGTGTGTGAGACCAATAAAGGCTTAATCTTAATCTGTTGTTCCAGCAAGTCAATCCCTTATGGCCAGACTGTGTTCAATAAAGCTAAGATTAAACTAACAAAGCATCAGTCAGAGCAAAGTCTTCAGTTAGCATCACACCCCCAGAGAATGTAGATGTCAGCTGCAAACTATCAAAATTCTGCATTCTTATTATTTTATTACAGTTCTATGTTTATGTTTTAGTGTTCTATTGTGCAACAGACTGCCGAGACCAATTAAATTTCCCTTGAACCTAAAATATTTCAATGTCAGTATCTACAAAAAAAGAAATAGCAGCCATGTTCATCTTTGGCCATCTTATTTCTCTTTCCTCGCTTCCTTTTCCTCGATTTCTAATGATAAACACGATAAACATGACGCAACATGAGGGAGGCTTCAGGAGGCAGACATCAGATAAAATAATCAAACTTTATTGGTTTCAGTGAGGAGTTTATATCCTCTCTTCTCCCTGTGTCTCCTCTGAGGGTTGGACTTCCTCACCCATTTCCTGCAGAATTGAGGAGAAGGAAACGAGGAAAGAAAAACGAGACATGGCCTTTGTCAGTTCCACGCCCCAAAGGAAATAAAAATATAACTCACCCGCTCTTCCCAAACCAGTTTCCCATCACAGCCACCACACAGGGCCAGACCGCAGACTGCAGGAGACCATTGAGCACCCACAGCCCACAGTAGAGGTACACATTATAGATCTTCAGCCATTCTGTTACTGTGCCAAACACAAACTCCTAAAAACAGACAATTATGAGCCAATTTCTATTTTCACTCTTATCAAAACATCAATGGCGTTTTCGTTACTGTAGTTCAAGGGTCAGTGTGCTCACAACTACAACGGTATGAAAATTTGTGGTTAGATTTGCAATTTAAGTTCTAAATAAGGGCCCATATTACGCTATTTTCTGATCTACTATCATAATGTTTTTTTCCTCATCAAAACATACCTGGAGTTGTATTTTGTTTCATTCACACATTTAACACACAAACCCTGCATATTTAGGCTATTTAGGAGGTCTTCACTCAAACCCTCAAACTGAAAACACTCTGTTGCACCTTGTGATGTCATGTGATAATACAAGAAATGCTGTTTTTAAACTCTATACACCTTCACTAGAATCATATGGATCACTTCAGCCCTGGAACTGCCAATCTCTATTGATCAAAAGGTAAAAGGTAGTTGTTAAATTGAAAACTAACGCTTCCTGACATCACAAGGTGGAACAAAGCATTTTGAGCTTTGGAGATGTAGATGTAATAATAAAGGATTACTCAAACACGTGTGAATGAAACAAAACACAACTCCAGCTATGTCTTTGATGAGATAACAGAATTACAACATGATTAAACGCTCACAAGAGTCAATATTGTGCAATATGTGACTTTTAAGGATCTACAAACTGCTAAATTAACAGAAACGCAATGCGTTTCTGACCATTGCACACATTTGCGGAGGTTGAAACTATAAAGACAGAAAACATTGCATTTGTGATTTCGGTTAGACAACAATAGAAATTAACACTATTCACCACTATAGCTGATCCACAGAGGCCAACACACAGAACATAACGGAGATTTATTCTGTCTCCAATCACACCGCTGAGGTACAGGCCCTGGAAGGTTAAAAATGACAAGAAAAACATAAATACAAGAAAGGGGAGAGGTTGTAATAAATATTTTAATTGGGAAAATGTGTATTATTGTATTCTACTTACAACAGCATACGAAAACAGGAAGATAGAGTCCAGTGCTCCAAGAAACAGAGTGGCCTCCTGCTCATCTGCAAACAGGTGGTTATCCTCCCAGGTCTAAACCAATAAAATCAACATTAGATTTCATGGGCAGCTGTAGTATTTTGCTATTGATTTTAAAGGTGCACTGTGTAACTTTTCTGATGATGGTCTGTGACCTGTTTTGTCTCCATGGAAATGTTAATGCTTTGGTTTGTCCCCATTATGATATTAAACTAAACTTGCATTTATTCAGTTACAGGTGTTATTCATTGCTCAAAAATATCTTAAAAAACATCCATTCTTACTGTGAGTGTGGCCACCTCTCCACAGATCTAATCTGTAATTTGGCTTGCAAGTCTCCATGGAGATTTTGAAGTTTGTGGCCATACTGTGAAACATTCTAGGCACATCTTCATGCAGATAAGGTGACGGGCCCTCCGCCTGACAAGTTACACAGTGCATCTTTAACGTGACAGGTTCAAAAACGACAAAACGCTGACAAAACTTTGAAAGTTGTTTTCCCAATTTGGCCATTTTTTAGGGTTTTTAGGGCTTCTTGTTGAGAAACTGTGACATCACAGAAGGGACTTGTTACCTAGCAACACTCCTCTAATGTACACAGAAATGATTATCTGTCAAGTACATCTTTATTTTGTTGAAATCATGTTTGAAACCTTGACAAAATGTGTTTGTGTGTAAATTGTGCTGAACGTTTGGATAGAATTCTCCCTAGTGTAACATCATTAAATTCTTGTAACTTCCTTTTTTATGTGCTTAGAGCGCTACACTTCCTGTGATTTGACATATTTTTCAACTTTTCTTCACAAATTTCTTCTTGATTGGTCTAAAACTGTAATTTATGCTTACAACAGGCATTATCCCACCAAATTAAGTCAAAACTAGAGAATCACCAAATGGGTCATACACACTTTGAATGAATGCAGATGCAGCCTATACCTCAGATGGAGAGAAATTAGGAGAGGTGCCATTTTGGAGAGTTGGAGTCCACTGAGCCGAGATACTGACTTTCACGTTGCTGAATGTTTTCCTGGATGAGTGTAGCAGCACATAACTGAAAACAGAATCAAAAACTCAAACATGAGTCAAGACACATCTGACCCCAACACATTGGTCTCATTTTAAGGATGTGAGAAAAGTTAAAATAATATATCACCGTTTATGAGGCCCAAGGTCATATTCTGAACATAAACTAGTGCTGTCCAATTAAAATTAAAGGGCCCATATTACTCTATTTTCTGATTCATGTTATAATGTTGTTTCTTCATCAAAAACATACCTGGAGTTGTGTTTTGTTTCATTCACTCATGTTTAACATACTAACCCTTTAAATTTAAAGAAGAGCTGTTCTCTCACAAAGAAGAGTTTGTTCAACCTTGTGACGTGACGTGGTAATACAGGAAGTGCTCCAGTGTTTTGAAACTCCACCTTCACTAGAATCATTTGAATGATTTAAACCCTGGAATTGTCCATCTCTTTTGAACTGAAAGATAAAAGATAAAATTTTGAAACTTGACTTAAAACTATTTCATAACATCACAAGGTGGAACAGAGCACTTTGAGCTTTGAAGACACAGACATATATAATATATATAATAATAATTATATAATAAAGTGTTACTCAAACACGTGTGAATGTGTGAAACAAAACACACCTCCAGGGATGTTTTTGAGGAAGTAACATCATTCTAACATGGCTTAAAGCTCAAGAGTCAATTTGTTTAATATAGGATGTAATTTCCAACAGAAATAGTATTTAGTTGTTAATATTATTCTTACACTAATTCTGATGAAGGGCAAATACCATTCCAAATAAAAATACAGCTGCAAGCAGCAATGTGGGGACCAAGCACCGTTTGACAGGGTCTAACAAGGTCTGACAGGATCTAACAGAGTCTGACAGGGTCTGACAGGGTCAGGGTCTAACCCTGTCAGAACAGACACATCAAAGACAGATCAAAGGTTGCTAGGTGCGTTGCTAGGCAATTGACACATTTCTGCAACTTTGACCTGCTGGTGCCATTAGACGGTTGGGGCTGGCTGGGGACCTATAAATTGCTGTGGGTAATGAGGAGACTGGCTGGAATGTGCATGCCAAATTTCACAACTTTTTACCAGACAGTTCTAGGGGCTGCCATAGACTTTCTATTGAAGAAAGAATAGAGAATAATAATAATCCTGAGACCAGAACATCAAAGGAAAGATCAAAGGGTTACTAGGCAACTTGCCTAGGCAACGCAAAGCAATTCCTATAGGGTGCCTAGCACCTTCGGTGCTTGGCCCCCTAATTATTCAGGAATGGTCTATTGGTCTATTTGATTAGTTTAGATAGCATAGATTTGTATCTGATATTTATTTTGATATATTTCCATTGATACTTTAAATAAGTTGACAACCTTAATACAAACTAGTCCAAAGTAATGACTGTAATATTACCTGTACCTGTATTATCTGTAAAAGGGGACAAACTGTTTTCTGCTGACTGACAAATTTATTCCAACAGCTGATTTGATAAAGTCATGACACTGGCCCACAGGAGTCTCACACAAATATTGAGCTATTATTACCTCGATTAACCTCTATTTTAACTGAGAAGAGAGAAGGTTTACAATGACTGATAAAGAACCTCCTACTGAATATTCTTGGTTTGACCTTTTGAAAAGAAATAAATTAACCAGGAAATACATTTGACATAGGCTTCACCACACACTTCCGTTGAGTTTTTAAAGGGCTCGCATTATGCCATTTTATGATCTAGGTTATACTGTTGTTTCCTCATCACAAAAATACCTGAATACCTTGTGTTTTATTTCATTCACACATGTTTAACACACAAGTCCTCAAACTGAAACCACTCTGTTCTACATTGTGATGTCATGTGGTAATACAGGAAGTGCTCTGCTGTGTTTTTAAAGTTTCAGCCAATCTTTACTGAACTAAAAGTAAAAAAGGTAGCTGTTAACTTGAAAAGTGCCACTACATGACATCAAGAGGTAGAACAGAACATTTTGAACATTTGAGGCGATACAGAAAGACTAATAATAAAAGGGTTACTGTGTGAATGAAATAAAACACAAGTCCAGGTATGTTTCTGATGAGGTGACAGCAGATCACAAGAGCCCATTTTACCAAATATAGGACCTTTAAAAGACTAAGCAAATTAAAGAGCACAAGTAATTTCCTTGTTTCTTGTATAGTCTACCATCTAAAAAGAGTCTACAACTTGAACCTTGGCTTGCACATGTGGCAACCTTATCTTTAAATAGTCTGACCTGACCTGATATAACCCTGGACCTTTAACCTAAATTACAAGCTCAAAAACATAGAGACCATTCTGTACTTTCACAAGTCAAAAGGGCTGCACAATACATCACTATCACAACACAAACACAATTTGATTTGGTGTAATAAAATCAAAGACTCAAATATCTAATCTTTTTATAGAAAACATATAGGTTATATAGGTCTAAATTACAGGAACAGCACGTTCTGAAATGCATGCGATTCTTGCATTAGTCAGTGTTAATCAGTTCATGTTTCAGTTTTGTCTCAAATGTTAAAGGCAAATTAACGTTTTTTTTACAATCTGAGCCTTCTTTCGGCAATAAAACAAGTAGTTTTACTCACCCATAGCATTTTTCTGTCAATTGGAGCAGTATTGCAGAACTTATGTTGAGCCGTTCTGTTCTAGTAATGATCCCGTATCCGTTAAGGTGCTGTATCATTTGCTCGGGGCATTACTTTGCGGTCTCCAAATAACACAAACTTTAGCACTTTTCAAATCATAGAAGCCCGATGTCTTAATGAAAAATTTCGTTTGAAGCAAAAGTGGCCTGTAATCCGAGATTTAGCCATAGTTTCGAGTAGATGAGGACGCCAGTGCGCATGCGCGGACTGCTCCCGGGACCCAAACATGAAACGCAAAGCTGAAAACTATGGATAAACCTCGGATTACAGGCCACTTTTGCTTCAAACGAAATTTTTCATTAAGACATCGGGCTTCTATGATTTGAAAAGTGCTAAAGTTTGTGTTATTTGGAGACCGCAAAGTACTGCCCCGAATACAAATGCTAACAAATGCTAACAGAAACGCCACAACATAACTTTCTTCAAACAGCTCCAAATGACACGAACGTGATATGGGTGAGTCAAACGACTTGTTTTATTACCGAAAGAAGGCTCAGATTGTAAAATAACGTTACTTTTCCTTTAATGATCCTGGAGTTGTTTACAACATTCAGTCTGAACAGAATCCTAAGTTTTTAAACATATACAGGGGGTCCTCGGGTTACGACGGTCTCGACTTACGCCGTTTCGTGGTTACGAACGTGCCCCCATTAAAATTTTTTTTAAAAATTACGCGTCATTCCGTCTTACGCGGTTTAGCGTGGTAAGCGACGTAAACAAACGCGAACGGCGCATGGCGGAAGAATACGCTTTGTTGTGGTTGTAGGGCGAAGACGGCCTCGTGTGCGTGCCCAATGTGGGCGGAAGTACCTGATGTGGGCTCTGATCTGCTCCTATGAAAGCGGCAGTGATAACCAAGCTGCGTAGTGGTCTAATTATTGAGATGGAAAGGTTATTGGTGCTTTTGTTGGAAGATCAAAATCAAATTCCGACTTACGACGAAATTCGGGTTACGACGCGTCTTAAGAACGGATCAACGTCGTAACCCGAGGACCCCCTGTATTGCAAAACGTGTCTGAAAAAAATCTAAATATATCTTTTCTCAAAATTGCGCAGTCCCTCAAGATAAAAAATAATCATAATATAGTAGGTATGTTAAGTCATGAAAACAAATTTTGAAGTTTGATATATTGGAGTAAATATAGACAATAAATGATAAGATTGAAACCAATTTATGCCACTGATACAAAAATCAAAGTGCCGATTTAAATCACTAAACTATTCTAAAACTATTTTAAATACAAAAAAGTGCACTATGTAACTTTTTGGTTGCTTGTTTCTATAGATATATCGTTGCTCTGCCTGGAATGTTCCACAGTATGACAGCTCGACCTTGCATTTATTTAATTATAGGTAGTTTTATACCTAGAAAAACAGGCATTCTGACTGTGAGCAGGGATGCCTCTCCATAGATCTGACCAGTAACTTAGTCTGTCTATGAAGATAAAAAGGCTTAGTACCATACTGTGAAACATCCCAGATAAAGCAATAACATCTCCATGGAGCAGTGTTTGTTATTATTGTGACAGGCCTAAGGTATGTTCAATCTCTTACCTGAAAAAAGTGAGGCAGAAGGTGATGAGGTGGTGGTGTGTGTACTGTGACTGGGGGCCACAGCACGAGGGAGGCATCACCGGAGCAGGAGGGGGCGCTGTGGGCAAAAGGGACAGAGGCAGGACGGGCCTGATCCACTACGCCGACCAAGACGTCTCCATGTCAACAGTAAAAGCTAGAAAAACACAATTATAATTGGTTATATAACAGTACAAGGGCTGCAATTTGTGTCAAATCGTGTGAAATAGACTAGAGATGGATTGTTATACGAGTTATTTAAGGGCCGATGCAGATTGTTTGGAACCCAGAGTAACTGATGGTCGATAAGATCTGCTGATATTTTGGGCCAATATGTATTTGCAAGACAAGGCAAGGCAAAGATCTTTTTCTTCAAATTATGTTATTTTAGTTAACTACAAACTCACCCACAGCCCTTCCTATACCACAAACCCATAAGAGATCTGTGTAGTCATATGTAGTGATATGCATAACAGTGCCAATATTAAACCAATATATTGACCAACTGAACCGAACTGAATGTTGGTCCATCTTTAAAATAAACCCAAACAAACACATGATTCCAGAGGAGATGCAACTGAAGGGAATAGGGAAGTGGGACATAATGTGATTTCAAAGGGGAATTTGGGATTAACTGCAGAATATCATAAAATAAGATCTTATTGGCAAATGAAAAAACAACCACGTACAAGCAAGTAACATCAGACCATGGTTAGAAAAAATTAACGCATAGTTCTTGTTTATCTGAAAGGAGACAATTATAAACAGCACTTTAGATGAAGGCAAAATCTTGAGTTTTAATTTTTTACTGTAAAATCTTAGAAATGTTGACCATACACAGGTTAGGTTTTATAACATCCTTCTCCACAATTATTTGCAAAACTCAGATATCATGGAGTGCTGAAACAACATATTTCCCTGTGTAAAGCAACAACAACAACAAAAACATTCCTGGCAGCAACCCTTGAAACATTGTCATGGTATTTAACATTTGCCTCCAGTTGTCTCCATTGTAGAATTTTCAACATTCTGATAAGACTGCTGTACATTTAACGAAACAATTATTTAAAACCACTCTTACTGATTCAAACAAAGAGCAGTGGGACTAGGGCTGGGCATCGAAATTCGGTTCCTCCATGGCACCGACCGAATGCTTAGGTTCTTCTGGGTATCGAAATATACCTCGTCTTTCGGTTCCACGTTTCAATACCCAGAGGTTAATCACGTGTGGCTCAGATACATGCCTGCGTGCTTATGGCCTGATAATGCCACCTGAGATTGGCTGAAATGTCGGCGTGTATGAAAAACACAGCGTTCACACTAGGGGTGGGTATTGGCAAAGAGGTCACGATTCAATTCGAATCACGATTCATATGCCACGATGCGATACTATCATGATGCATCACGATACTTGAATTATTGCGATGCATTGCAATATATTCGACATACTTCAGTGAAAATGTACCAAAAAAAAAGAGGATAACTTAAATATCAGTGGCTGTGTATCTGGGTAGTGTCTTCAATTGATACATAACTCTGAGCAACTCAATTCATAACTGAATTTATTGAATAACAAAAACAAATAAACCAAACCAATAACAAAAAAAGTGCATAGGATTTAGAAACAATGTTCAAACATTTGCCATTTTGGAGGTAGCTACCATCATAACAAACAATACCCTTTCACAATTAAAAAAGTGCATAGGATTTATAAAAAAAACAACAACTAATAATTAATTAATTATTAATTAATTAATTAATAATAATCGATTTTTGGCATCAAGAATCGATGCAGTATATTGTGAAAGTTAGTATCGCGATGCATTGTCATGACGATTATTTTGCACCCTCGTAGTTCCCACCCTCGTTCACAGGCAAGGCAAGATTCGCCTAACTTGTAGGGTGCTAATAAGTTAGCTAATCAATTAGCTTGGCTGCAGAGTCGTCAAACCGTACAAAAATGCCGAAGTCGAAAGCGTGGTTATACTTTTACAAGACCGACTCTAATACTGCGCGGTGCAGCATATCTGACAAGAGCTACAGGACGTTTTACGACCACACTCGGAAAGTACTGAGCACAGCGCTGTGTCTGATATTTCATCGGGTAAGTTTGTTCCGCGAATTCCGTTGATCTGCTTTGTTTGTTAAGGTAGGAGCTAGCTAGGTTGTTGCAAGTTTACCTATGTAACGGTACTGTAGGATATTAGCACAGCTCTCAAGTCTCACGCTTTGAGAGAGTGACACACGCATTTCAATGAGTTCACACGCTCACACGCCACACATGGTATTTCTCACGCTGAAATTTTGTTAAGCAATTCAATTAAACTCTAGCCCAATGGTCTCAGGCACGCGGCCCGCGGGCCAACTGCGGCCCCCGGGACGATAATTTGCGGCCCTCGTCTTAATATGAAAGATTAATATAAGTGAGGCCCGCAAGATTAATATGAATTTCATTTCTTGTGTGCGACACAGAATGAACCAATCACGATGTGGTATATGGCTCTGGAGGGCGGGACATCGGTCGTGCTTATTTTCTCTAAATGTGGGCGGTGCTAGGGTGAGGTCCCAGTGCTTAGAGCTTTTAGTGCTTGTGTGCTTGTGTGTGCTTGTGTGTTTGGGTTTGTGGCAGACAGACATCAGACAGGGACAGTAATTGATCCATTTCTTAGACACGAGGGAGGCAGACAGTGGTGCATTTGTGTCCCTTCTTCACAGAGTGCTCGCTCGCTCATCTCTTCCTCCCTCCCGCTTTGCGCGCACTTTTCCCCGCGCGGGCGCACAGCTCCGGCGGGAGGGAGGAAGGGCGCTTCTTCCGTGAACGCGTCTTCGTCCGTCTCTGACTCCATTCAGAGCCTGTCAGATCTGTGGAGAGGCGGCGGGCGGCCCTGTTCCCACACGTGCAGATAGTGTCACGGCCTCACTCGCGCTACGTGTTGTTTGATGTGCGCGCGCGTGAGACCTGGGCGATACTCCGATAATCCATATATTGACTAGACCAGGACTGAACCAGGTCTAAACCAGGTCTAAAACCAGGACTAAACCAGGTCTAAAACCAGGACTAAACCAGGACTAAACCAGGACTGAACCAGGTACCAAAGATAAGACAGGGAGTCTCATACGAACTTGGCCATAGAGAAAATGTGCTTATTTGTTCTTATCTTTACTCAGCATTTGAACAGTATATTAGATTAATAAGTGTCTGGTATAATATCTTCAAGCTGTACAGAGGGTCTCCACTTCTTCCTCAAGCCAAATATGGCTCGGCTATGTGAGAAGAAGCGCTGTCAGGTCTCTTGCAGCAGGAAGTAGGAAGAGAATCCATGTTTAAAACAGTTTATGTTCAATGTTCCATTTCAGGCAATTAACGTTTAAAAAACTGTTAATACATACATTTAAAACTGAATAAAAAATAACTAGCCAGCCAGCCAGTCAATATGCGGTTTCTTTAGTCGTCTGTATCTACTGTATGACCATTATTATTATTAAATTATTTATTACTGATTGATTTATTATTTTATCATTTTTTCATTTATTTCATTTGTATTAAAAATAAATATATTTGAGAACATTGGAATGATTTATTTGCACTTTTCTTGTGGAAATCCTGATGCGGCCCAGCCTCATTCAGATTCTACCCCATGCGGCCCCTAGGTAAATTGAGTTTGAGACCCCTGCTCTAGCCACTGGTCACAGCGCTTCTGTGTAGGGTTGCCAACCGTCCCTTGATAAACGGAATCGTCCCGTATTCAGAAACAAAAGTACATGTCCCGTATTGAGCTGAAAAGTGACGCACTTTGTCCTGCATTACCGTATCGATCGGTGTCCGGTCTTGGTCTCGAGATGACTGTGATCATATTTCATTACGGCCACTGCCTTTAGCAATAAACTTTTACCATGTTTTTTGCAGTGCAGCCCGTGCGCTCGTCTGGAACACCGCGTTCACGCCGCTCCTCGCCTTTTCGCTCTGATTAGAAGAGCAAGGCAATGCAAAGCAAAAACTAATCCAAATTTATGTTACAGCGTCCGCACAGAGCAGGTCTACAGCACAGAGCAGGTCTACAGCACAGAGCAGGTCTAGAGCGACATGTGGTTGAATTTTGCCTGATAAAAGTGCACACATGCGTCTGTTTGTCACAACATCCATTTGGTAAATGTGCAGAGGCTGGTAAATACCACTACAAAACCAGTAAGAGAATGTGACTCCAGTCAGAAAAACAGGTTAAAAACAGTTTAAAAAAACTTTGGAAATAACTTGAATCACGGAAAATAAACTCCAGTATTTTGAATAGAATGTGTAATGAAATTAAATTTTTTCCTAGAATTAATATAAAATAGGAACCGAAAAAGGTACTGGTCAGGAATCGGTATCGAAATGAAGGTATCGATATTGGTATCGGCATTGGAAAATTTTGATCGATACCCAGCCCTAAGTGGGACAGTACAGGTTATCACTGACGATCTCTCATGTAATAGTTTTAGTATCATGACAGCCTGATTAACCTTGGGGAGAATTTGTTATTTTTGCCCTGGTAAAAGAGCCCCTAAAATCACACAAAGACAGTAGTGTTGCACAGTAATTCCACAGGTAAGAGGCTGAATGGCTGGTTTTCTTCAGCTATTCTCATCAATGGGGCCTCTGTACCCAGCACCCCACTCTCCTCCAGAACTGGATTTGAGTGTCTAGCTTTGATAATTTATAATAAAATAATTGCGTTCCTTGCCATAGTGTTAAACAGAACAGCATACAAATCCCACTTTCATTACAAGTCCACCCTATATATAATTATTTGCAAGTCAATTCACTGACCTGTGGATACTTGTAATGTTTTTGATATAATGAATTTTCTTCTGACTCTATAAAGTATTTATCTATAAATCTATTTTCCTTTTTTATTTTTACATGTACATATACACTCAACAAAAATATAAACGCAACACTTTTGTTTTTGCTCCCATTTTTCATGAGATGAACTTAAAGATCTAAAATTCATTCCAGATACACAATATTACCATTTCTCTCAAACATTGTTCACAAATCTGTCTAAATGTGTGATAGTGAGCACTTCTGCTTTGCTGAGATAATCCATCCCACCTCACAGGTGTGCCACATCAAGATGCTGATCTGACATCATGATTAGTGCACAGGTGTGCCTTAGACTGCCCACAATAAAAGGCCACCCTGAAATGTGCATTTTTTTTGCTTTATTGGGGGTCTGGGGACTCAGAACCAGTCAGTATCTGGTGTGACCACCATTTGCCTCATGCAGTGCAACACATCTTCTTCACATAGAGTTTATCAGATTGTCAATTGTGGCCTGTGGAATGTTGGTCCACTCCTCTTCAATGGCTGTGCGAAGTTGCTGGATATTAGTGGGAGCTGGTACACGCTGTCGTATACGCCGGTCAAGCACATCCCAAACATGCTCAGTGGGTGACATGTCCGGTGAGTATGCTGGCCATGCAAGAACTGGGACATTTTCAGCTTCCAAGAATTATGTACAGATCCTTGCAACATGGGGCCGTGCATTATCTTGCTGAAACATGAGGTGATGTTCATGGATGTATGGCACAACAATGGGCCTCAGGATCTCATCACGGTATCTCTGTGCATTCAAAATGCCATCAGTAAAATGCACCTGTTTTCTTCGTCCATAACAGATGCCTGCCCATACCATAACCCCACCACCACCATGGGCCACTCGATCCACAACATTGACATCAGCAAAGCGCTCACCCACACGACGCCACACACGCTGTCTGCCATCTGCCCTGAACAATGTAAACCGAGATTCATCCGTGAAGAGAACACCTCTCCAACGTGCCAGACGCCATCGAATGTGAGAATTTTCCCACTCAAGTCTGTTACGGCGACGATCTGGAGTCAGGTTAAGACCCCGATGAGGACGACGAGCATGCAGTTGAGCTTCCCTGAGACGGTTTCTGACAGTTTGTGCAGAAATTGTTTGGTTATGCAAACCAATTGTTTCAGCAGCTGTCCGAGTGGCTGGTCTCAGACGATCTTGGAGGTGAACCTGCTGGATGTGGAGGTCCTGGGCTGGTGTGGTTACACGTGGTCTGCGGTTGTGAGGCCGGTTGGATGTACTGCCATATTCTCTGAAACGCCTTTGGAGACGGCTTATGGTGGAGAAATGAACATTCAATGCACGAGCAACAGATCTGGTTGACATTCCTGCTGTCAGCATGCCAATTGCACGCTCCCTCAATGCTTGTGACATCTGTGGCATTTTGCTGTGAGACAAAACTGCACATTTCAGAGTGGCCTTTTATTGTGGGCAGTATAAGGTACACCTGTGCACTAATCATGATGTCAGATCAGCATCTTGATGTGGCACACCTGTGAGGTGGGATGGATTATCTCAGCAAAGCAGAAGTGCTCACTATCACACATTTAGACAGATTTGTGAACAATGTTTGAGAGAAATGGTAATATTGTGTATCTGGAATGAATTTTAGATCTTTAAGTCCATCTCATGAAAAATGGGAGCAAAAACTAAAGTGTTGCATTTATATTTTTGTTGAGTGTACATTTATATAACTATGCCTTATTTGACACCAGTCTTGTTATTTTTGCTA
Source organism: Paratrypauchen microcephalus (assembly GCA_036785185.1). Taxonomy (NCBI): domain Eukaryota; kingdom Metazoa; phylum Chordata; class Actinopteri; order Gobiiformes; family Gobiidae; genus Paratrypauchen; species Paratrypauchen microcephalus. Next base: position 130,155 of record JAVJIX010000099.1, on the reverse strand, counting down.
CTTATTTTGAATTTATTATTACCATGTATATTTTTTTCTCTTTGTTATTATAATATATTGCGATGTGTGAGCCACTGTGTCCAAATAATTTCCCTGTGGATCAATAAAGTTTGTCTAAGTCTTCATATAATTAAAAGCAAGAAAATGTAATAGATTTCAATGACAATAAATTAGTAAACACATTAATACCTAATGCAGTATCATTATTGCAGAGTAAAGGGATGTGAGAAGAAATTTAGGGGCCTCGAGCCACTCTATTGTCAAAGGTGTAATTATAGAAAATAAAATAATGCATTATTGTGATTAGCTCATAGGATATAAATGTGTATTACATAACAGACCCATACTAGGTTTGCATATAGTTAAAAAGTGATTTGTATTGTTTTTATTATCGCATTTTGCACCATCCACGTTTGCACATCTCCAGTGAAACCAAGACAGGCAAGCATAAGGTACAACACAAAACGACGGTGACATTTCTTAAAAATATCGCTTTTTCCGTGGTTATCATCGTCTCATCTCAAATCATTACAGTATCAAAAAGCAAATCAACTTTAATTCTGTAGATGAATCTAATGAAAATAAGGCTTACCTTTTGGTTAAACAGAGGTTCCTCGGCTTGTGCTCCGGGTGTTTACTGTGCGCTCCTGTTTCTTCTGCCACGTGACCCGCGCGCCTCTGACTCTCTGCTGCCCCCACAGGACAGGAGCGGCACACGCACTTTTAGCCGCACTCAAGCGCCACCCTGCGTTAGGTTTCAGAAGGGAAATATTGGAATTGTAGGCTAGTGCAGTGTTTCCCAACCTTTTTGTCTTATGTACCCCCTGAGCCTTTTTGTCATACCTCGAGTACCCCCTCTCATACATTTTAATGATGATGATGATAATTCTCCAAAAGTAGAACATGGCACACCACATTATTAAATGAAAATCATTTTATTTCATCTCCTTAATTTGAAAATTTAATTCTCAGGCATTTTCTCTCTTTTCTTTAACTCAAGTTTACTCAAATTAGAATAAAAAAATTCAAAAAAATATCCCAGCGACACTGCCGAGTAACTAGCAAGCACAGGACACCGCAAAGACATTAACCGGGTAACCTCTACAAATAACCACGCATAACTTTGTTAAAATGCATGATAATGCCGACTAAGACACCCCCAGTGCAAGAAGGAGCGCTACCGCAGATCCTTCATCCCCACCGCCATCAGACTGTATAATTCTACAGGGCTCTCAACTTTCGAGCGGGGTCGTGCGTGTGACTGCGTAATTTCCGGGGGGAGGGGTTGCGTGTGAACACGTCAAATTGCGTGTGTCACACTCTCAATGCGTGAGACTTGAGAGCCCTGAATTCTAACATATAGGCCAGACGTGCAATATCCTCCTTTTTCATGTTGATGCTTGTTGTTACTATTATCATTATTACTATTTTCCATTATTATTACGTATTACTATCTGTATTATTTATTACTTACTTTATCCCCTCCCTGCCTGCATGCACTTTTTCCCTCTTGTCCAAATGTCCTGGAGCTACTGTGGTGAGTAAATTTCTCCTGTGTGAGATCAATAAAGGCTTATCTTATCTTATAAGTTTTCGCATGACCATCATAAATGGCATTTGACATGACTGAGATCACATCTGTGACTCGTGAATTAAGTCGTAGTATGTTACTTACCCTGCAACGCAAGTGCAGTTGGAGGTCAGAACGTAGCTTTTTGATGATAGCCCAAGCACTGTCTTTGTTTGGTGTTTTTTTTTTTGGGGGGGGTGAGCTTTGCTCACCCCCGGGCGGACGGCGCAATGTCAGCCCCCACGGGGCCCCAGGCCGCGGCGGGGAAGCCGACTGGGAAAGCCGGTAGTAGGAAGGAAGATACTACGGATAAACTCCCCATCGATATCGTGGTATTTTACCTCCTGTACATGGCCACACACGGCAAACTGGTAGGGATCCATGGATTTGTATGCGTGCACTTTCTCTCTTCTATACATGCTGGGCTTCTCGACTAAATAACAGTGGATATCTGGCCACTGTAAATCTGGCCATTTTCTGCGGTCGTACTGCCACTCCATGATCGCATAAGGATCTGGTAGTCGAACCCCATTGCTCAACGTGAGCTCTTGAATGTAGCTTTCCCTATAGTTCAGATACTCCGCTATGGTCCACCATGGTTGCTTCTGAGTCGGGCATGCGCGCGCATGCCAGTGACATCACGTTTGTTTACTAACAGTAAAGGGGTCTATATGAACATATGAAACAAGCGGGTATTTCAACCTGTTACTGCACCAGTAGTACCCCAATTTTAGCGCTAAGAATTTGGCCACTGCATAAGGCTACAGCACAGACGGTAGATCATTCCTATTAAGAGAAAATTTTACGTAAATCCCATTAATTAAAGTCATGGCTGCAACTACCTTACTTCAGAAAACTACATGGAACTTGGATACACTGTTAAGTTGCTCTTAGACTATGCATTCCATACAATATTAGCGAGAGAGAGAGAGAGAGAGAGAGAGAGAGAGAGAGAGAGAGAGAGAGAGAGAGAGAAATGAATTAATCAATAAATCAATTAAAGCTACATCAGCAACTAGTTTAATGTCATGAAATTCAGTTAGTTATTTGCAGATAGACAATTGTGCATTAAAGGTAGGTAAAATTTACTCTTGTGAGCTTTAAGGCATATTATTATGTTACCTCATCAAAAACACACATATTTGAGTAATCCAGCATTATCAATGCCTAATCTCCAAAGATCAAAATGCTCTGTTCCACCTTGTGATGTTTGTTTTCAAATGAACAACTTTTTACCTTTGGTTCAGCAGAGATTGGCAATTCTAGGTCTGAAATCATCCAAATGATTCTAGTGAAGGTGTAAGGAGTTTAAAAACACAGCGACAGTGCTTCCTGTATTAGTGTTTTCTGTTTGAGAGAAGAACTCAGCCTAAATATGTAGGATTTGTGTGTTGTGTGAATGAAAAAAAAAACACAGTTCCAGATATGTGTGTGATGTGGAAAAAGCATTATAACATAAATCAGAAAATAGCTTAATATGGGCCAAGTACCAACCCAAAAATGCATTCAAATCCATGCCAAAACAGTGAGTGATTTTATTATATTAATATGTTTTAAAAAAGCAATTAAACACATTTGTAGAACTGGTGTGAGATACACAGCTGCACTTTATAAACAGCTGCCTATCCTGTGGAAAAAGTGTAAAATTAGACAGGAAATAATCGGATGACCTTTAACCCTCAATTTCTTTCATTATTTGTCCAGGAGAGAGAGACATACACACATGGAGAGAGAGCGAGGCAGAGACAGAGCGAGCAAGGGAGGGAGCATTTTGGGCTGGAGTTTGAAGTGTGCAGTTGACAAGGGAAAGAAAAGTTTTGCTTTATTTTCTTATTAGATCTTAAAATAGATAATTCTGTGTGATGGAAACTGGATTACCAAAAACCATGGGAACAGGCAATAAGGTAAGACAATATATCACCAATGTTGGAAGTTATTACTAAATAGGGCTGGAAGATAAGGCTAAAATATTCTGATACTGCAATACTTAAAAAAAAACTCTTTCTTTAGATAACAGAATGTGATTTTTAACATTAAATAATAGTACTTTATTTTACAAAGTACTATTATTTTGTGCTCTTATATCTGTGTAATCCCTCAGTGGTCCAGGTAGGTTCCATGGGCATATACTAGTCTATCTAATCTTATACTTGTTCCTGAAACAACATTCTAAAGCTATTCAGGAAAGGTTAATTTCTATTCTGTGAATGTGACTTTTATATTACCGATACTTGTTCAAATTAGTATCTAATTTCGAGTCTAGTTTTTTAATCGATTAATATCTGATTTTTTATACTTTTGACACTAACTAAAACTCCCTCAGTTGATTATTGCGATCTGCAAATGCTGTTGGCCTGATTTGATTCAAATTTTATTAAGAATCCTAAAATAAAAGATGCGGGATGTATGTAAGGAATTCATTATTTTATGTAGGTATTTGAAAAATTGTAAGTAGAAAACACACATGTTTGATCAGCGAAGAATAGACTACTACATGCTAACAGACTTTTTGTGGCATCTTAAAATTCACATTTATAGATATCTAATGACACTTGACAACAATATATATTTGTTTCTGTGGAAATAAAGTTTCAATAGCTGAATAATTATCAGACTTACATACTTCAGAAGACAATGACCCAAAATCAGGGCTCCAGATATGACCTATCCATATGGGAAATGAACTGATGATGGGACATTCTCACTGTCACTGCTCTTTTCAAGTGTGCTCAGATAAACATTATTAGTGTAACTATAATATAGAGACTATTTTTTATTTAATCTGGCCAATGTACATTAATTTTTAAATAGTTATTTTTCATTTCTTGTCACTCGACTGATGCTAAATTATTACTATACTTTATTTTGTCGGCTTGTACATTTTCAAATCAAATCTATGTTTAAGGGTGCACTGCAGTATATATAACTTTTCTGGTGGGTCTGACACCTGCTTGTTTTTATGGAATGAAGTGACTATTTTCCCACATACATTAACTCTTACAGTGAGTGGGGTAGCCTCTCCACAGATCTTACCTGTGACTTAATTTTGTCACAGTGGAACTTTCTAATGTCATACTGTGGAATAATGGGAAAAATAAGAAAAGCAAGGGAAAAAATAGAATATCTATGGTGGCAACCAGATGGCAGACTCTAAAGTTAGATAATAAAACATTTAAAGGTGCATTGTTATTATTTATTTTACCTCTAAACAGCAAACATACATTTTGTTCTCTTATAGAAAAACAATAGTGACAAATGGACAAATGGCAAAAGCTCAAAAAGGATGTGTCAGCAGGTAAGTTTGATTATATTTGGCACTAATATAAACCTGGGAAATGCAATTAACATTACAGTTTTTCTCAGTACATATTTAATAAAAAGGTCAAAGGCTGGAGATACAGTTTCCTCCGCTGTATTTATTTACTGCAACAAAACAGTAGAAATGGGCAGTGGGCCAGGCCTGTGTTTACAGTGTTATGTGAAGATGATCCTCTGTCAGAGGCCTGTTACTGACTCCAGGACATTTTCCCAAAGACCTCAGATACACTCACATACACTCAGATAAACTGGAATACACTGAAATAAATTCACATACACTGAAGTACACTGAAATACATTCACATACACTGAAATACACTGAAATGCACACACATACACTGAAGTGCACTCATACACTGAAATACATTCACATACATTGAAATACACTGAAATACACTCACATATATACACATATACACATAAAATAGCCTCTTTAACTCCCCTCTCAAACCAGTTCTTTCCCCTGGCTAAGATCTGAACCTCACTGTCCTCAAAGGAGTGGCCCGTGGCTTCTAGGTGGAGATGTACGGCAGATGACATCCTCTACCATCCTCTTGTGAAGTGGCTGTTTTGTTTCTCCAATGTAGCGTTCACTGCAGTCTTCACTACACTGAATGGAGTAGACCATATTGCTTTGTTTATGGCTTGATGTTTTGTCCTTTGGGTGGACCAGTTTTTGTCTTAAAGTGTTTGTGGGTTTAAAATAAACTGGAATTTCATACTGTCTGAAAATCCTCTGTAGTTTCTCAGAAACGCCGGCCAGGTAAGGAATCGCTACACCTTTCCTCCTGGGTTCTGATTCTCTGTTGTCTTGTTTTTTCTCCTCGTCTCTCTTGGTTTTGTTGAAAGCCCATTTAGGATATCCACAAACAGAGAGGGCTTTCTGCACATGTTGTTCAACATGTGTAGAAAGCCCTCTCTGGACAAAAAACAAGACAACAGAGGCAGTATCATTGCATTTAGGTTTTTGCTCCTTGTTTTATTAAGGAGCTTCGAATAGATTTAAAAGTGGACAGATTATATTTTACTGTTTGACAAACCTTTTTGATGTTTCTTAAAACTTAGTCTATCATCTAAAATTACTCCCAGATATCTAAATTCTTCAACATTTTTGATAATTTCTCCATTTACGGTCACTAGGGTGTACACTTTTTTATTTTGTTTGTTGAGAAAAATATTGTTGCTGTTTTACCAACATTTAGTGTTAGACAGGAATCATTCAACCATTTTGCAATGTTTTCCATTGCTATTGATAATTTAACCGCCACTTGTTCATGTAGAATTACTTGTAAAATTACACTGAAATACATTGAAGTACACTCACAGACACTGAATTACACTGAAATACACTCACATACACTGAAATACACTCACAGACACTGAATTACACTGAAATACACTCATATACACTGAAACATACTCAGTGATGACAATGTGTGAATAAATATATGTGTGTGAATAAATTAACATGTAAGCGTTCACCTGGAAACAAAGACATGGTCCAGTCTACACTACAGAGGTTTTATTATTTCACCAAGTCAACTTTCATTCTATATTTCTGGGACATTTTATTTTATTTTTTAAAATGTCTTATTAATGTTCAATATTATGCAAAACTGACTGGTAGTTTTTGAGTTAGCAGCTACCTTTTACCTTTAGTTTAGTAGACAATAGTTTTGTACTTAGCTTTATTTATTGAAAAGGAAACAAATTAATACAATTTTATAAAACAAAAATCTTAAACCTGTCTGCATGCATTTTTTTTTTATTCTTTATGAAACAGTGTCTTGCCTTTTCAGTTTTCTCAATATTGTGATCTTTTTTTTCTTTCAGGTCAAAGCAAGGATTCACAAGTGAGACTGATTCCTTTGTCCATTCTTCCAAATCACCACTGAAGTGTTTTTACCAACAAAACAGCAGGAACACATGCTCAATATGTCTTACAGAAGAACTACTTTCGACACACAGGGCAAAGAAAATGGGATCATGACAGGAAACAAGCTCCCAAGATCCAACGCGGTCAACATTAAGGACAAAATATCACTTTGGGAAGGGAAGGAGTCAACCAGCTCAAATTCTAGTGTAACAAGGAGGAGTTCATTAACCAAAAATGGTAATATGGAAACAGGTCACAGCTCGAATAGTCATTTGAATGGAAAAGACACAGCAGAGAAAAATGTGGGTACAGATCTAAAAACTATGTTACCTAAAGATTCAAAAACAGAGGACAAAATGAATTCTACTGGAAAAAATGTAAATACTAAACCTGAAAATCAAAAGAATGGATTAAAAGACAATCATGGTGAGAAGGAAAATGTTAAAGTTGAGAATTTAAAATCAAATTCTCCTGTTATGGTTAAGAAATTACAAAGTGGAAGTCTTAAACGAAATAAGGAACCTGGAAGCCAAGAAAGGAGAGCAGTTTTTAGTCTTTTTAAGAAGCTAGAAGCAATGGAGGATTGCCAGCACAAACCTACAACTGAACTTGGGAATTATTTCAACCCTCAAACCAAAAGAAAGCAGGAAGATGTGAAGAAAAAGGACTTTAGTGGACAAAAGACTACAATAAATTCTCAAGAGAGTGTTTATAATGCACCAGGATCTCCCCCTATTAACCCAGTGCCCAAACCCAGGCGAACCTTCCAGCACCCATCCCACAGTGGGAGTCTCCCCAGAGGATTCAGACACCTGCCACCCCTGCCATCCCAGAATGCACCTGTCTCCTTGAAACCACCGACAGGGGTGTATCTGACCAGGGCAGACGCAAGGTAACAAGTTTTGAAATGATGTGTTTTCTATAAATGTAGTTGTGAGTGCGGCGATGCGCCCCACTAGCCTCGGCCTCTGTGTTTCTTGAAGTTTCTTTCCGAAGCGTCACGTAATGTAAATAGAGTCTTGAATCAAAGTTTGTCTTTTCTATCTTTACTAAAGTGAAGGTCATACAGAGCGGGTACAAATAAGGTGAATAAAGAGGGAAATGGAAAGATGAATTTCTGAGGCTTGTGGTTTTCCTATGTGTGTTGTGTTAGGCTCTGTATGTGTGGTGATGTCCTTCTTGACGTCTTTGCGTGTCATATAGTGGTGAGATCCCGCCTGTCACTGGAAGACCGGGCTTTCTTGTACTTCTTGGCTCCCGACAGGATTCACCCTACGTTGCGTTGTCGACGGTGCTACTGGTTCTTCTTTGCTGTCCGTACATATTCGGCGTCATCGAATTCTTTCTCTTGGCATCCGCTGACAGGCCCGTTGACTACCCAACCTAGGGCATGCGGTCCGTTGTTTTGGCTGTTGATTGTCTCCCACGGCTCCTTAGCCTTGTGAAACCAGATCTTACATGACAAGAAGCTCTCAATCTTCAAGCCTCTCGGGGCGAGATCGGCTGGACCCCAAGAGGTGTCAACTCTCGAGATCCACTGAGCTCCTGTAACAGCCCCTCTGACAACGGAGACACGGCCTGCCACAAATGTCTTTAGTGTACCTTAGTACCGTCGTGCTATTCGTCCAGAAGACCAAATCCCTCAGGGGGAGTTGAAGTTCTTCCTTCAATATCCGGTCAATCTTGACTGAGATAATTGCAGCCGTCAATTCCATCGTAGGGATTGTAACCCGCTTAAGAGGAGCGACCTGAGACTTCTCCATCCAAAGGCAGACCTGTTTCTCCTCTCGCTCGTTCTTCAATAAGAGGTACGACACAACCCCATATCCATCTTGACTTGCGTTTGAGAAACGATGGATTTGTGCGCTCTTTGTGGGCCCGAATGTGCTGGACTTAAAACATTCACTCACGCTGAGATCTGACAGTTTGTCAGGGTGTTCTGACCCCTTCTGCCATGCCTGTTGTAGCTCCTTTGGAATGTCTTCATTCCCGGCCCCATTTGTTCACCACTTCTACACCCTGCAAGTACAAGAGCACCACGCTCAACAGCTGTACCTGTTGAGTTGTCATCTGCTTTGGTCTCCTCCGGTGAGTGATCTTGCTTTATGACGTGCAAAATAGCAGGATGCCTATAGGAACAGTCAGAACAAGAGCTCTTTTCTTTACAGACCTTAGACATGTGGCCTGGCGTAAGACAGCTAAAACAGAGCTCTTGAGATCTCAGGAAGTCAGTTCTCTCATTCAAAGGCCGCTCTTTGATCTTGTTGCACACGTTCAACGCATATTTCCCCTTACAGTACAATTTAATTTAATTTAATTTAACCTTTATTTAACCAGGTAAAAACCCATTGAGATCAAGACCTCGTTTACAAGGGTGACCTGGCCAAGAGGTCAGCAGCACACGTCCAGAGTAAAATAACAGTAAAATATCAAATGTAGCAGCAGGGACCTTGGAAGGCGTTGGCTGACTACTGCTGGTGCTTTCTTCTCTAATTGGTCTTTACCAGTGTTTTTATCAGCAGCAGTCACGGTCACAGCGAAGCTGCTTCTTTTGCTCTCATCTTCTCCTAAGCTGGCTCTCTTTTCCGCGTTTGCGTGTTTATCGGTGACTGAGGTGGCGTACTCAGCATCTTTGGACAATGGGCTTTGCCTTGTTGGTGATTTTCCTCTGACTGTAGGGACGCTTGGCTGCGCCTGTGAGACAGTTGGCGCAGCAGCTTTAGATCCGACGTCCTGCAAAGGCCTTTCAATTCCAGCCTGGTCGCTGCCATAGTTGGTTTCATTTCCACCAGTCGTACTCTTCGATCCAGCTCTTGACTTCCGAGCATCTTTATTCTGGTCGTAAGCTCTTAATTTGGCGTTCGGGACTGCAATGGCAGCTTCCATCTGCAACCGCTCCTTTTTAGCTCTCAAATACGCCTCTTTTTGCTCAAATTCTTGCCGCAAGCGCATTTCCTCTTGCTGCCTTGCTTGCTGCAAGCGCCTTTCTTCTTGCTCAAGCTCTTGCCTCTGTATCATAGCCGCTTGGCTTGCTAACAGAGCTGCACGTTCCACTCTGGCCTTTGACCACACTGAACTAGTACTGGAACGTTGAGAGGTGCGACTCGTAACTGAGTTAGCCCTAAAAGTAGCTCAGTTGGTAGAGCATTTGTCCACTGATCCAAAAGGTTGGCGGTTCAAATCCCGCTCTTGACATAAGAAACATCAGTGGTTGAGTGGTCAGATCCACTGACCCACAGGTTGGTTGGTACGATTCCAGCTCCCACAGATGAATGCTGCCGTTGTGTCCTTGGGCAAGACACTTAACCCTCGTCGCCCCCAGTGTCTGCGTACACTGGTGTGTGAATGCGTGATTGGTTCCTTGTTGTAAAGCGCTTTGAGTGCCTTGAAGGTGGAAAAGCGCTATATAAAGATGTGACCATTTACCATTTTACCAAAAGTGCTATCCTCCGGTTTAATGACATTTTGCTCTCCATCTGTGGCCCTTTTAGCAGTTGCGATCCATTCCTTCGCTTCATTGTCGTTTCGTTGCTTGGTTAGCTGTGACAAGATTCCGCTTCTCTCGTATTTTAGTCACTCAATATCTGCTTTATAGTAGTAGTCGGACAGCGCGTCAGCACTCGCTCCTGACATCATGGTTCCCGTATACATCCTTAGCCTGTGACAATTCCTCGAATTCCTCACGGCGTCTAACTCTTCCTAACTTTCATCGACACTCGGGAATGTGTCTTTAGGGCACGTACTTCTATTTCCGGTGGCTAGCAGACTAGTAAAACTGAGAAGAGAATTGTCAGACCTGACCCAGGGAACGCTTGCTTCAGCCCTGGATGGAGTTTCTTGTTGGTTCAGATGTTTCTTTCTTCAATTAAGTCTCCTGACTTGATGCTGATTCTTTGATTTTGATGTTTAGTCTTTCGACGTGATGCTGTAGACTTCGTGACTTTAGATGTTGCTTATGAGTCCTTTGATTTTAGCGAGTCTTTTGACTTAAATTTGCGGCGATGCGCCCCACTAGCCTCGGCCTCGGTGTTTCTTGAAGTTTCTTTCCGACGCGTCACGTAATGTAAATAAAGAGTCTTGAATCAAAGTTTGTCTTTTCTATCTTTACTAAAGTGAAGGTCATACAGAGCGGGTACAAATAAGGTGAATAAAGAGGGAAATGGAAAGATGAATTTCTGAGGCTTGTGGTTTTCCTATGTGTGTTGTGTTAGGCTCTGTATGTGTGGTGATGTCCTTCTCAGACCCTCCAGGAATTCGCGATGTTGCGATTTGCAACTTCAACGCAACTTCAGCCAATCCCCGCGAATTCAGGGCGGTGTTGCAATTTTGACCAATCACCGCAACTTTTCCGGAATTTTTCCTAATTTTGACCAATCATCGGCGACGTATTGAACGCCGACCAACTTCCTTCTGTGTAGGAGACATAACTGAGATGAGGTGCACGGTGCGTTTGTGTGTGTGTGTGCGGCAGAGGCGGTGGGTCACGTGAGTGTGGGTGTGTGCACGTACGGAAGTGTGTGCGTGTAAAAGCGCGCGCTCACCTGTCACAGAGGAGAGAGTCAGGGTTGGGGTGTAGCCGTATTTTTTGTTGACCGCAAACCATTCATTCATCTTTCACGTTAATCTGTTCATACTGCTGTTTTCATGAGTTCCATTTCATCCTGCTGCGCTGTCATAGCTGTGTGCGCTCTTTTTGTAATAAATGCACAAAACGCAGATCTCAGCGTATCTGTCACCATAGCCTCCTCTTTGCGCGTCACAAATCTGCGAGCCATAGGACCCAACCTCATATTCTCGGCGGCTAAAAGGTTTGAGTTTGGAAGCCGCAACATTCTGCTTTACTTCCGTGTGACGAAACAAAACTGCGGCCGTGTCCCAGTTTCCAGAGCGCACAGCTCAGAGCGCGGCCCGAAGGGGGCTCAGACTGCAGTCAAGGAGGTGCACACTTGCTCAGCCCTGAGTGCAGTCCGCGGACCGCTTAACGACTGCGGTCTTCGGACCGCGTGTTAACTGCGCATGGGACAAAAAAGAAGTGGGACAGCAGTCGTCGCGCCGGTGTTCTGGCGATATGTGTGACGCACATGCCCTTCGGGCCACGCTCTGAGCCGCGCGCTCTGGGAATTGAGACACGGCTTCTAATGGCAAAGAAACATGTCTGCGGCGCCATTTGCCCTCAAAAATAACAGCGAAACAGTTCCCCTCCTAGTAGTCATTTATTTTCGATATTGGTAAGGTTGTTTTAGGACCATATCTGTGATCTCTGTGTCTTTGTATTATTCTTTGTCAGTAATAACTCAGTATTCAAAATATTATTCAATTTTAATTACAAAAAGCGAAAATGGCAACTATTTATCGCAACTTTCACTTCCTCCCGCAACAAAATCGCAACAAAAACCTTAAAAGCACCGCAATTTTCATCGCAACTTTTTGGAAAAGCTCCCGCAAATTCAGGCATTTTAGCCCGCAACAATCACAAAAAATGCCCGCGAAATCCTGGGGGGTCTGCCTTCTTGACGTCTTTGCGTGTCGTATAGTGGTGAGATCCCGCCTGTCACTGGGAGACCGGGCTTTCTTGTACTTCTTGGCTCCCGACAGGATTCACCCTACGTTGCGTTGTCGACGGTGCTACTGGTTCTTCTTTGCTGTCCGTACGTGCCTTGTAGCGTCGCGTTTTCCCGTCTGTCACTCGGGAGACCGTGCTTCTTCGCTTCTCGGCTCCCGACGGGAATCCGTCTTACTTTCTACCTGCGGCTGTTACGTGACGTTTCACGTGACCTCCTTGTTACGTGACGTCCCACGTGACCTTCTTACGTGACGTTTACGTGACGTCCTACGTCGACGTCCGTCCGTATGTGCCTTGTAACGGTGCGCGTTCCCGTCTGTCACCCGGGAGACGGCCAATGTTACACTCTTGCGTGGTTATTACGCGACGGTCAAAAGACTGTGTAGCTTCTGTGGCCTGAGGCGTCCTTATACCCCGCCAACTCTTGGCTCGAGGTAACCTGCTGGCCACCAGACCGCGGCTTCTTATCCACCCTACCTACGTAGCGTGGTCTCTTTCTTCGTGTGTGTGTTATGTGTCTTGGTATGGTGTGTCTTCTGTGGTGTCTGTGGTGTCTGTGACTCTGTGAGTGGTGTGTGCTGTGAGTGGTTATATACGAGACAAGATCAAGGATAAAAGATCAAAGAATAAAGCATTAAAGTGGACCAAATATGGTCATGTTTCCTGGACATCAAAGTGAACCAATCAGAAAACACTTCCTGTACCTCAGGGCGGGACAGGAAGCCAATGAGAAAACAGATATGTAGAAAACTCATAAGATGGCCGCCTACACGCATAGAACTCATAAAATGGCCGCACGTATAGAAAACACACAAAAATGGCTCTTACAGTAGTTCATAAAGTGTTAAAGGGCCCATATTACGCTATTTTCAGATCTATGTTCTAATGTTGTTTCCTCATCACAAACAGACCTGGAGTTTTGTTTTGTTCCATTCACATGTTTAACACACAAAACCTGAGTTCTTCTATCAAATAGAAAACTCTGTTCCACCTTGTGTCATGTGGCAACAGGAAGTGCTCCTCTGTGTTTTTAAATTCCATACACAGACATCCCAAGTTCCAAAAACTCATTTCAGGGAGATGTCGTGCACACAGATGACGTTACAGACATCCCAAGTTCCAAAAACTCATTTCAGGGAGATGTCGTGCACCCATGCAGTGGAGCTAGGTTTACGCGCTACATTTGCTGTCTTGATAAAGAATTAATCCATACAGAAGAAAAATATTTTAGCAGGTGGCCATTCGAACTGGTCTTGGGGGCCCCCTGGTGGCGTGGGGGCCCTAAGTGGCCGCTTAATTCGCTTATGCCTTGGGCCGGCCCTGAGCGTGAGCTAGCAGCCGAACCAACTTTTCATCACAACATGTCCGCTGTGAGGAAATACTTTTTTACTAGAAACACCTCAAAGCAAGACAGCAACGTGCGATGTTTGCAAAGCCGTTGTACCGAGAGGCGGAAGAGACTACGCTACCCAAATTCTACAACCGAGTATCAACCAAGTTAGCTGAGAAGCTAAAAAGAGTTCCAGATCTGAGCTTTACTACAGATATTTGGACATCGGATGTCTGCCTATTGTCACTGATAAGCCTCACTGTGCACTGGATTGACCGCAGAGAGAGAGAGGCCACTTACTTTAACAACTTTTTACTAACTTAACTGAGTTCTTAAACATTAAACTTTAAAATTAAACATAAACTTTAAATTAAATTAAACATTAAATTATTAAATATTAAAATTAAATTAAAATTAAAAATTAAATATTTTAATACAAATAATTATTTGTGTTTAAACATTTCTACCTCAACGTGCCTTTTACAATCATTTAGACCGCCATGGGCAATGCTGAAGTCACTGTTACACACAGTGCACCTCACCACAGAGCCATCATTTTTCACCCTAATCAGACTGGGATATATTTTAGTATATTCTGCCGTAAAATGAGTTTTATATTTTTGTTTTTTAGATTCTGCCATCTCGCTGCACTAAATTATAACTTCTGTGACCGTCACAGAGAAAGTGAATTGAAGCCCGCCCACACTGAAAGCTGATTGGCTAGTTTTGCTGAGTGTAACCAATCAGCGCGTTCTTTGGCCAGCGCTCGCTTAAACACACACACACACGCGCGCGCAGGTTTCACAAGCGCAAATTCTGTCTCTCTCTCTCTCTCGTGCGCATTCCGTTTGAAGTAGTCCGTGATGATACAAGAGTTATTATCTTGCGTGCACGCTCTACACAGTCAAAAAGAAAAAAAAGAAAAAAAAAGAAACTCACATTGTCTAAAATCCGGGATATTTTATCCGAGTCGCGGGCGTCAGGGAGCCAATAACTTCCGGGAGACTTGGGATGTCTGACTTCACTAGAATCATCTGGATAATGTCAGTCCTGGAATTGCCAATCTCTACTGAACTAAAGGTAAAAGGTAGCTGATAATTTGAAAACAACCCCTCCATGATGTCACAAGGTGGAACAGAGAATTCTGAGCTTTAGAGATGTAGAGAGACTAATAATAAAAGGGTCCTCAAACATCTGTGAATGAAACATGACACAACTCTGGGTATGTTTTTGACGATGTACTAATGGGACTAATAAAGGCATATCTTATCTTATGTAACAATATTTTAACATGACTTAAAGCTCACAGAGTCAGTTTGTGTAGTTGAGTTTAGTATACTGTAGGACCTTTAAATACAAAGATACGCTCGCTCAAATAAGTACATTTTAGTTCATAAATTGTGCAAAAAAAATATATAACTCTCTAGGTTCAGCTATTAGAGAAAATAAAATAAAAATGTCAGCATCCCAGTTTCACATTTTCATCAAGCATTTATTTCATTATAGGTGTTATAGCCTGGTGGTGCGACCTGTTTGTCTCCATGAAGATATCAATAACATCTTTATGGAGGCAAGCAAGTGCCCTGCCCTTTATTTGAAAAGTTACACATTACACCTCTTCCAATACAATAAAAATAGAGCTTTATTTCAAGTTTGCTTCACCTGTGTCAAATTTCAGGCCACATTTTTGTGAAATGTAAAATTCTGTGCTCATGTAAATAGTTGTGTGTGGCCCGTACAGGAAGTCGTTTGAACTGAAGGACACTCTGGGATCTACAAAATCTCTGTTCTTTCGGTCATTGTCTCAGGAGCACCACTATGAAGATATTTTAGGTCAGTACACTATAGTGCAACTGTGTTTTGCCTTCTGTAACACACCCAGGTTCTGGGCCTGTTGAGCAGATTAAATGTAAAACCCGTAAAACAGAGAAAAGAATGAGACAAACACCATGAGGTTCCTCCTTTTGCCTCGCTTCTGCCATATTTATTTACATAATCAGTTAAATTTCAATTTTCAGCTTTAAAGGTACACTGTGTAGGATGGTGGCGCATTGGTGGATGGTGGGTATTGCAATTCCGGTTCTAGCTACGGCAGACTTCGAGGGTCAGAAACAACAGTAATAAGTAGCAGAATCTCCCAGGAACCAGTAGGTGGCGGTATGAGCAAGGAACGCGTAACCCGCCATTAACCCAAAAGTGAAAGTGTGTGAAATCCACGGGCCACTGCCGACAGCTATAAAGAAAATGGCGAAGGCGGAGCCCAAAATACAGTATGTCCTTCTGCGGCTCTCGTAGTTAAAATGGATGCCGCTACATGGGGAAGATCCCCCTTTTATGCAGGTGAAATCAACTATATCAAAGTCCAACAGAATACTTTGATTTCATGATGGAAGTGAAAAGACTTGTAAAACACTGTATTTTTGAATGGGTATCTCCAATTTCGGTAATTAACGGGTAAAAATCTTACACAGTGTACCTTTAAAGGGATATGCCACCCCCAGGTCAAATTTGGGCATCTCCCCACAGTCCAGAGACTAAAATAAGTGGTGGAACTATTTTCTAGTGCGGAAGAATACAGCCGAATCACGCAGCACGCTGCCAGGGGAATCCCAGTTACGCACCGGGAAGGGAGTTCCCCTGTTGCACAACGTGGTGCGTGATTCGGCTTTATTCTTCCGCACTGGAAAATAGTTCCCACCCAAAATGACCAAGGCAAGCTCTCCGTGTTGATTTACACATTTATTTGCACTCGATATGAATGCGCACTACACAGAAAGTAATTGGGAAACACATTGAGCAAATTAATTCCTTTTGGCCGAAATCTTTCTCTGGCGACATTAGACTCCAGTCTAAGGCGGAGGAGCTGCAGATACCGCGGTGGTCAGTGGTGACAGACTCGGACAATGGCTGGGTGAGCAGGAAAACGCTTTCCACCACTTATTTTAGTCTCTGGACTGTGGGGAGATGCCCAAATTTGACCTGGGGGTGGCATATCCCTTTAACAACTGTTTTTGTTTACAGCTCATAATCCAGTAGTAAATCACCATGTACTATTTCAAAGTTTTAGCAAAACAAATTTTTTTTATCACATTTTACATCAGAATCTGTGCTATTTTTAACAAACCACTTTCAATATATTATCAACACTGTATGTTGTGTGATAGTAACTCTGTACCACTGACTGGCATTAGCTTTAGCTTTCTAATTTTCATCTATTAACTTAACTTTAACTTTCACACACATAAACAATGTCAGGGCACATTAAAGGGATATTCCAGGATTTTTGACATGGGGGCTCATTTCCGAGTTAGCCAGAGTGCTGCAGAGATGTGGAGACACTTTTTAGCGAATTTCATGCAGTCCTTCCAGCTGCAGAGTTTTCAGTTGCTAGGCTAGCGCAAGTCAATGGTAAATGGTAGACTGATTTTAATCAGGCTTACCCACTCCATAGTGCACCCAAAACAAGTCAACTATAACGCCAGACTGTCGATGTAAATGTCTGTGTTGATGGAACAATTTTAGAAATATAATCAACCTTGTACTTTAAAGGATTTATGTCCTTATGCAACAGCGCATTTTTTTTCCGATCTAGCTAGGCATGGGCGGAGTGATATCACCTTGCAGTTAGGTTTCCAGCTGATATTTGTTTACCTTCAGCTGTCGTCGTTAGCCGTAGAGTACAGTAGCCTGCCCTGTTCTACAATCCAGACATGGCCATGTTTGGAGGTCTCCCCGATGCTTGGAATATACAGATGAAGAGTTGAGAGAGATGGATGTTGAAAGGGCAGAACGCGAGAGAGTGTCGGTCGAGTTAGCCCCCGCTACAGCTACAGAAAACCGGGTTGTTGCATTGTTCGTTGGAATGAACGATCAATGCGGGGCTGTCTTTTCAGTTCTGTGCTCAACAGTGTAAACATCTCTTCTGTAAATCGCGCCACTGTGAAACGACATATAAATTTGCATTGCATTGCATGCGCATGTGAGCTTGAGCCTATTATTCCACTCTGCCAAGCTATAACACATAGCGTTACCTTTACATGAATGTTCACGGGCTAGCAACAACTGTATGAGCGTGCATGCCTTTTCTGTCAGCCGGGTAGACTACAAGAGTGAAGCAAAAGCTCTAGCACAGTCTTCATCAATTGACCAGCACGCTAACATAACGGCAGGAGCAAGCTTGGTAAAAAAGGTACAAACCTGTTCTTCATCACGGGATCTTGCACTTGGAAAGACAGATGGTACTGCAGTGGTTGTCAGACTAGGCTTTCCAAGGGATTTGGTGTAGTCGTCTGGTCCGAAATGATCACTGCAAATCTTCTGTTTATGTAGCGTCTCCACCGGTGTGTTGATGTCTAAGCCAGCAGCTACAAGCCACAGTCGCGGCACGGTAGCTGAGTGGCTAGCGCTCTTGCTTCACAGCAAGAAGGTTCCGGGTTCGATCCCCGGGTTGCCCAGGCCTTTCTGTGGGTGTTCTGTGTGGAGTTTGCATGCATGGTCTGGGTTTGATCCCCGGGTCGCCTGGGCCTTTCTGTGTGGAGTTTGCATGTTCTCCCCGTGTCTGGGTGGGTTTCCTCCGGGCACTCCGGTTTACCCCATCAACCCAAAACATGCACCATAGGTAAAAATCCTCCAGCTTAGGTCCTGACCAAACCGAAGCAAGAAGATCATGGAGATGGTCCCCGCGCGCAGTAATGTGTGCTGCCCACTGCTCCTAATATATATATATATATATATATATATATAGGATGGGTTAAAATGCAGAGTAGAATTTCTCCAGTGTGAGATCAATAAAGTTCACTTCTTCTTCTCGATCGTGCACCGGAAAGCTGTGAAAACTTTGTGGTGCCCACCTGCGGGCTTTATTTGTACATTTTCTAAATGCACACTGAAACACCATTTTGCCCAGTAGTTCTTTGAAAATTCACCTCTTCACTCTGTGGTCTTCCCTACTACGACTTTTCTCGCTTCTCTGTTTACGTGATTGGTCACTTCACAACCAACTACAGTAAAGTAAAATTCCGCTGCTGCTGCTACGAAGCTAGTCCCTCAGATATGGAATGATTCATGCTATTCGCACTCAGTTTTATTTAAAAAATTACTCAATCAACATATATTTACATCGACAATCTGCCGTTATAATTGACTTGTTTTGGGTGCACTATGGAGTGGGTAAGCCTGATTTAAATCCGGCTACCATTTACCATTGACTTGCGCTAGCCTAGCAACTGAAAACTCTGCAGCTGGAAGGACTGCATGAAATTCGCTAAAAAGTGTCTCCACATCTCTGCAGCACTCTGGCTAACTCGGAAATGAGCCCCCATGTCAAAAATCCTGGAATATCCCTTTAAAGCATACTCAACTACAAAACCGGGGCAAACATATGTACATCCAACTCAAAATGGTGCCCGTGGCCTTGCCCCAACCCACGTTTTTCTACATGAGCCAAACTTAAATATAAAAAATAATATATATCATCCACCACGGATCCTTACACTCACCATTAACTGTGGTCACTATCAATCATTTATAACCAATACCATGTGGTTTTCACATCTTTACTCACCTGAATGAGAATGAGACAAACACCATGAGGTTTCTCCTTTTGCCTCGCTTCTGCCATATTGGCAGAAGTAGCGTCCCACCGAGCTACGCACCACCTGGTGGCGTGAGGGTGTAATTACATCTTGAGTGCTGTTAAAGGGATAGTGCGGTTTTTAAAAAATGTTAATCTGTATGGGTTTTAGGGTGACCACCGGCATGAAACAGGAAAGGAGGACACTTGTGTCCAAAAAGGAGGACAAAGGCCCTAAAGTGAGGACACCTTGTTTTTTTTGTTTTTTGTTTTCCCCTCAGGGAAAACAAAGAATGTGCGCTGAGAATGTGCACTGCTCGCACATTCTTAGCGCACAAGAAAACCTATGCAGCGCACTGTAAATCAGGGATGAAAGAGCTTTTAGCGAATCTCCACTTTTTATTCAGTCATTTTTTTTATATCTGCAAAGTGCGAGCCTCGCGGGCGGGGGGCATTTCAGATGTCGCGCACAGGAATTCCAAGTATTACTAGTCGCAGTAGAATAATATTTTGTCTTTAGGGAACAAGGAGCAGACCACTCGGCTCATTGAGCTGAGGCGGGACCTGTTCCATCTCGCAGATGGCCATGCGGTCCACGGACTGCACTCAGGGCTGAGCAAGTATGCACCGCCTCGACTGCAGGCTGAGATCACGCTCCGAACCGTGCACTTTCTGAATTGGGAAACGGCGAACATCGCAGAGTAGCAAGTGTAAATAATGGGTGGGGATTTATGACGATTTATGCAACGGGGCCGACGAGGGTCCGAAAGGAGGACAAAACATAAAAAAGGAGGACACGTGACAGACGGCCGGACAGACAGCTCTAAAACTGGACTGTCTGGATGAAATCCGGACGAAATCCGGACGAATAGTCACCCTAATGGGTTTCCTTCGAAAAGTTATGTGTGTTGACACTGGCTTACCTCTGACACTCTCCGCTCAGCCCGAAGATATGAAATAAACCTTGTTTTTCTTCTCAAAACAAAACATTTGTCCGAAAGGTGATATATTTGCATCCGAAACAGTTGTCAACAAAACATCCAGCAGCGTATTTCGCATTTGCGTATTGTCTCTCTCGACTCGTATCACTACGCCCATGTTAACCAGAGCTCTCAAGTCTCACGCTTTGAGAGTGTGACACACGCAATTCGACGTGTTCACACGCTCACACGCCACACATGGTATTTCTCACGCTGAAACTTAGTTACGTAATTCAAGCGCAGCGCACAGCGCTTCTGTGCCCAGAAAATCGGTTCGATAATGCAGGCACCGCGAGTTTTCAGCGAAAAATTGTCCACTCCCCCCCCCCCCCCCCCCCCCCCCTCTTCGGAAATTACGCAGTCTCACGCACGACCCCGCTCAAAACTTGAGCCCTGTGTTAACTCTATCAGCCTGTTCACCTTTAGCGGATGTCTAAGCCGAAGTTAAAGGAAAAGTAACGTTTTTTACAATTTGAGCCTTATTTCTGTAATAAAACAAGTTGTTTTACTCACCCATAGCACTTTGGTGTCATATGGAGCACTTCCAGAGATGTTTTAGATTTGCGATAGCCTAGCGCAACTTATAGCCATAGCTCGGGGCATATAATATATTCCCCGAGCATGTAATATGCCCCGTGCGGGCTCCAAATAACACAAACTTTTGCACTTTTCAAATCATAGAAGCTCGATGTCTTAGTCTACGATTTCGTTTGAATCAAAAGTGGCCTGTAATCCGAGATTCAGCCATAGTTTACAGCTTTGCGTTTCATATTTGGGTCCCGGGAGCTGAGAGCACACTCTGCACATGCGCACTGCTGTCCTCATCTACTCGAAACTATGGCTAAATCTCGGATTACAGGCCACTTTTGACCAAACGAAATCGTAGACTAAGACATCGGGCTTCTATGATTTGAAAAGTGCTAAAGTTTGTGTTATTTGGAGACCGCAAACATATGTGCCCCGAGAACTCACATTATGGAGATTGCAAATCTAAAACATCTCTGGAAGTGCTCCATATGACACCAAAGTGCTATGGGTGAGTAAAACAACTTGTTTTATTACCGAAATAAGGCTCAGATTGTAAAAAACGTTACTTTTCCTTTAACATGGGCGTAGGGATACGAGTCGAGAGAGACAATACGCAAATGCGAAATACACTGCTGGATTTTTCGTGGACAACTATTTGGGACGCAAATATATCACCTTTCGGACAAATGTTTTTGTTTTGAGAAGAAAAACAAGCTTTAGTTCATATCCCCACGAAGTTACCGGACCTACTTACATGGGCTCCAGAACGCAAGCCGATCCGGGCTGAGCGGAGAGTGTCAGAAGTAAGCCACTGTCAACACACATAACTTTTAGAAGGAAACCCATACAGATTAACATAAAAAAAAACCCACACTATCCCTTTAATACTCAAAATTTAATTAGTTTCCCATTACATATACATCTTACACACGTCTTAATTACATATACAATTAATCGTAATGTGAATACACATTACTGTGTGTCACAGTTCTCTTTAATGGCAAATAGCCTGCTAACTGTACATTTTAGTGAATTAATTATATCATAAGTATTGGTTTATTAAAGGTAACAACATACTGGCTAAAACTATGTGTCTCTTTCTGCAGACAAAGAAAACCCATATGAGGACATAGAGCTGGAGAGTTCATGCTCCCAACAGTCACTGCCTTCTTCTCCTGGAGGGGACAATCACAAGGTCAAGTCCTGTTAACATAAGTGACATACCATACTCTGGAATAGGTTTAAATTGCTTAAAGGTGCAGTGCTCAACTTTTCTGGTAGAGCGTCTGTCGTCTGCATGTCTTCATGAAGATGTTATTGCTTTGTGTAGAATGTCCCATATTAAACCTATCTATCTCAAGGGAGACAATTATAGGCATTACAGGTCAGATCTGTGGAGAGGCAACCCTATACACAGAGAGGATTATTGTATTTTTGAGCAACAGAAACACTTGTCATGAATAAATGCTAGATGAATGTGTTTAATGTCATACAATGGAACATTCCAGGCAAAGCAAAAGAGACAAGCAGACGATGGTCCCTCTGCCACAAAAGTTGCGCAATAAAACTTTAAATTAAGAATCTATGTCGGATTATGCAAATACACTCAAATCAAGATAAACTCATGTACTTCAGGATCATTAGAAGGGGAATTATATGTCACTTTTCAAATAGTGGGTTAGTCACCTGAAATAACACCATGGAGATGTTATTGCTTTGCCTGGAATGTTACACAGTATGGCATTACACTTATCTATCTTCAAGTAATGCCTCATTGCAAAGGAGAAATTCAGTTCTGTCGCAGCTCATCCAAGCTGCTTCCACAGTTCTGAAGGGAAAGATGAGAGAAGAGAGAGAAGAGAGATGAGTTGTGAAAAGTATTTGATCAAAAACCTTTTTCTTTTTGACAGAATTGAATTTCTCTTTTGCAACTTATCTATCTTGTATTCATTCAGTTACAAACATGATTTCTTATACTCTGAGTGGGACCACCTCTCCACAGCACTGGCCTGTATCTTGGCCCTGGCATCACCTGCTTGTTTCCACATAGGTAGCCTACAATTAATGCTATACCGAGGAGCATCCTGGCAAAAACAACGGGGCTCCCTCCACCAGAAAAGTTAAATTTTGCACCTTAAATTGTCATTTTTGCATCCAGCTTGCATAACAGAACAAATAAATGTCTGATTTGCCTTTAGGTGTTAAGACCTGGTTTCTTCAGACAGAACTCTGGTCGTAGTTTTAAGTTACTCGATTTACGTAAAGCTCAACAGTCTGTGAGCAGCAGCAGCACCAGAGTGTCGTCCCCCCCTCACCTCAGCCCCCCGTCCACCCCCAGGACCCCCGACAGAAACTCATGGTCCAACAGTGAAAGCCCCAACCGCACCTGCCAGAGGATACCCACAGTGAGTGACGCACGGGCATAGGCCTGTATCTGTAATTACTGTGTCAAAAAATTTGATGAATTAATTTTGGGAGAGCTCAATATTTATTGTGCGTAACCTTTTCTTGGACTATTAGGGACCTTTGTTATACTTTTTGTAGTACCTTGAATACTTACCGTAATCTGTGGCTCATGATAGGTTCTTACTAACTACTCAGATCTTCTTGTGCGTTATCATTATCTTTTGCCACTTTATAAAACATAAATTATTATAAGATATGGTTCATTTCATTTGGAAATGCATTTACTGGGATTATCCTGCTTTAGGGTTACAATATTGTTATCAGTGGCAAAAAGAGGTCTTCAGTATTATAATTTATTGTGAAATCAAAATGTGTGTTTGCGTGTGTGTCTGCTATAAACACGTTCATGTATTGTTGTCAGGTTGTGCTGAGAATCAACAGTATCTTTGAGGCTCGAATTGGGAAAAAGCATTTAAGAAGGATCTACCATTACGCTGAAAGCAGCTCGGGCAGAGGTAGGCTCCACTCCAGTGTTGTTGTATTTGGCATTGAAATTAATTCATTTTGATAACGTCCAAATATGTAGAGGTGATTTCAATGGTGGTCATCTGGACATTGTTGTTGAACTCGCCTCTACATTGAACCATTCCTCGATGAATGAAGGATTACATCGTCCCAACATCCAAATATAATAAAATAATTGAAATAACAGAAATAATAGAATAATTGACCGTGTATCAGGTCTAAGACATGTTTCATTTATTTAGGTTCTATAGAAAATTATTATTTTTAGTACTTAACTAGCCAGCTTTTTCACTTAGCACACAGACAAACAATTACAATTAAACACCTAAAGTAATTTAATTTGTTTAAGTAATTTTCCGTGTGGATCAATAAAGTTTGTCTAAGTCTAAGTCTATTTCAAGATATTTATGTTCATGATTAGGTCAGACTGAAAACACCTTAATAGAGAATATTATAACCAAATTGTATTTTTCTTCAAAAAAACAAAACAAAAACAAAAAACAAAAAACATGTATGAAGAATCCTTCAGTCATCCAGGTAGAATGGCAAAAGGAGAAATTCAATTTGTTAACTGGACAAAGTTTATTTGGTTTAAATGGTCAAATTTCACAGCTCATCCAAGCTACTTCTTTAGTTCTGGCTAGAGTGCTGGTGGACACTGCTTATAACTAGCTGCAGGGAGGAGCTAACTACAATGAAATTAGGATGAATCTATCACACAAAACAAAACAAATAGGTGTGGTAGTTTCAATAATTTTGTAAAGTCTTGGTTAATTTAATAGTTGTGGAAGTCCTGATGTTTGTTAAAATGTATTTTTGCAGTTACAGATGACAGTACTTCAGAGAGTGAACTTGAAGAAAGATGCAAAGGTAATCATCCGAGTCACTTTATTGTAGTGATATTATATATTACTATACTGGAGTTACTTTAACTGCTGTTTGTTCATTGCTCAAAATCAAAGACATTTATTGTGCAGCGTTCCTGTGCCTTTTAACCTTACAGTGTTGTGTGTTTTTTTTAGTTGATTGTACATATTTATTATTATTATTTATCTTAATTTTGATGCATGCTCATATTTTCCTACTGTTTCTGAAACTTGCGTTGTGACACTGCAATTTCCCCATTGTGGGACAAATAAAGGATTATCTTATCTCTTATCTTATAAAGCTTAATCCGACTGTTCAAAAGTACATTTAAACTTCATAATTTAACTGCAGTGTTTTTATCTTCCAGCTCAACGTCACCGTCTTGTTTCGGCAAAGTCTATCCTGTGCCGTCCAAACCAAACCCGGTCCAGACTCAGTCCCAGCTTCAGGAGCGGCTCAGGAGGACAAAACCAGAGGAGACTCTTTGAATGTTTCGTGGTGGTTTCTCTGCAGAAGTCCAAGTCCAGTGGTCTGTATCAGCCTGAGGTCACACAGCAGTTTCCCCCAAAGGTTTGTGAGGAATTTAAAATGCATATGACAGGTTAGAGTACTCTTTTCAATAAAATATAGTTAACATTATTATCCTGATAAAAACGTTGCTTAGTTTTTTAGTAATTTGTTTATAATTTTACTTCCTGTTTGGACACAGGCTGCACAGGCTGCAGATATGATGTATACGTGGGTAATGATTATCTAGCAGTTTTTACATTTATTTACATTATACAACACAATCAACCACAATGTTAATAAGGGCCAAAACTTGTTTAAATTTCACAATAATTATGATGATTAGACTACTAAAAATAATTATCTATTTTCTATTTTTTTTTTTTTTTTTCTATTTTGTTGACTTAATATAATAAATTGTACCTGTATTTTGGTTTGGCTTTTCATGGCTCTACTTCCTGTATTTTTGTACTTAAAATATGTTTTTGTGCACAAACTGCCACTAAACTTATAAGCTATGATAAATATATGAAAACCTGTCTTAAGCACTTACAAAACTACAGTATAAATCTAGTGTTGTCAGGCAATTAAAAACAATCTAATTAATTACAGGATTTGTAATTAATTAATCTAATTAATCGCATTTTAAGAGTGTGAGAGAGAGTGAGATTGAGAGGGAGAGATAGAGAGAGAGAGATTGTGAGCAAGCGAGCGAGCGAACGAACCCACTTTGCGATTGAGTTTGTCAGTTTGCAAGTGTTCACTTTGTTCATTCGTTTCCCAAATTCTGCAAGCGTGGTTTGGTGGTTTGGTGGTTTGGTGGTTTGGTGGTTTGGTGGTTTGGTGGTTTGGTGGTTTGGTGTCACTGTCACCGGTAATGATGGAACTTGTGTTTATCGTTCAAATGATCTGTCGGCTTCGGTGATCTGAAAATTCTTTTTGACAAAAGCTTCAAATCAGCGCGTTCTTGTTGATAGCCCCATCTTTGTTCTTTTTATAAATAAACTTATCGTTCAAAGGCCCTGGCAGTGATTTGCTCGCCGCACGCCAAATTTAAAATGCGTGCACATTGAATTGCCACTCATAAGTAATTGCGTTAATTTTTATAACGCGTTAAAATGCAGTGTAATTAATTAACCTAATTAATGCGTTAAACTGACAGCCCTATATAAAACTAATATGAAATGATCTTGCTGTGTGTATAAATTGTAATGTCTTGTGTTGCAGCTGGAGCAAAGTTTCAAACTCATAAAGGAGACAGAGAACCAGCTCCGGAGCATCCCTCTCTTCTGTTTCCCTGACGCCAAAGACTGGGAGCCTGTGGACCATTACCCAAGGTGTATTGAGTTTAATATTAGCTAAAAGTATCTCAAAATATCGCTAAATCACATTTAAAGAATACCATACAGCAGATGGATGGAGTTTTTGAACCCCATACATCTTCAGTTGAATTATTTGGATGATTTCTGCATTGGAATTGCCAATCTCTACTGAACTATATCTAAAAGATAGTTGTTAACTTAACTACCAATTCATGACATGTGTGAATGAAACAAAACACAACTCCGGGTATGTTTCTGAGGAGATAACAACGTGGCTTAAATCTCACAAGAGTCCATTTTGCATAATGACATGACCTTTAATTACTATAGCAACAGTCACTCTATAATGTATTATTATTATTGTTGATTTTCCATATTTTTTTTCTCCGTCAGCGAAATGTTCTCCTTTGTCTTGACTGGAATTGATGGGAGCAGGAGGTTTGGATATTGCCGCAGATTACTGGTAAATACATTGTAATAATAATAATACAAAAATACTAATAGCATAACAGGAAGTGACTGAAAACGATGACGATGGCTGTGTAAACAATCGTGCCAAAACAGTCTGAGGCCTGTGGGAAAACCGTGCATCTTAAACCAGAGGAAGTGTGTGTGTCTGGGAAACTATGTCTGATCCACGTATGTGTGTGCAGAAGCCAGGAACCACTGTTTTTTTTACTATATAAGATAAACTTGAGTATCCAAATGTTTATGAACTGAAGCAGGGCATTAACCTTAAGATGGTGGTACTGTCCTACTTCTGACCAGTACTGTACATACTGCTATTGTATTCTCTTGTATCTTGGGCAAAACACTTCACCCACCTTGCCTATATATAGTTTGAATGTGGTATGAAAGTGAATGATTGCTGGTAATCAGAATGGCCCATGTTACAGAGTGGCAGTCTTGCTTATACAGAACTATCTCACCACCACCAAGTATGACAAACTAATGTATAATTTGTATATTATGTTAATATAAAAAAAATAAATTGTTGATAAATTATGTGCCACTTAAATTTTGTACAGTTTTAATCTGACTTCATGCTGTTTTTGTAGCCCACTGGAAAAGGCAAACGTCTTCCAGAGGTTTACTGTATTATTAGTCATCTGGGCTGCTTCAACCTGTTTTCAAAGGTAAAGGTTTTTACCATATATTCTGTATATTTATTCAAATAATGCTTCTTGCTTTGAACAGCACAAAACTGCTCTAAAAATAAAATCAAATTGAAACTAAACCCAACAGTCCCCTATGGAGATATGTAGACTGGAAAGTATTTTTAATGTACACTACTATTCAAACATTTTGGACACTCATATGAAATTATGTAGCAAAGAAAAAAAGTTTGATTTAATTTGTCGAAACATATTTAGTACAGTTATTTAACTTTTTTCTTTGTTACATAATTTCATATATATTTGATGTCTTCTGTATGTGTCTAAAATGTAGAAAGTAGCAAAAATAATAAACAAAAGCATTGAATGAGAGGGTGTGTAAAAATGTGTGACTGGCAGTGTGCATCTATTTAACTGTCCATGATCTGTGTGTATGTTTAGGTGCTGGACGAGGTGGAGAGGAGAAGGGCCTTGTCTCCAGCTCTGGTACAGCCCTTTATGAGAGCCATCATGGAGGCCCAGTTTCCTGCCCCAGGGAAAACCATCACCATCATGACCTTCCTCCCGGGCACCGGTACAGAGGTACTGTATTTTATATATATTCATTCTATTTTTTTAATTATGTTTTTAATCTATGTCAGGTTGCTTGTGTGCATTTTTAGCTTTGTGGGGTGCTCTATTTGCCAGAGATTGTGGGCAAGTCAGAGCTTTGTCTGGTAAAATCTTAAAACAGATGAGTACAAAATGGGTACAGCTGTAAAACACACTCAGTTAGCTGTTAATCTGACTGAAATAAATGCTTGTTGGGCCCAGGTTTCCAAGTCTCAAGTAATCAATATTGCACTTTACATTAATAAACCATACTAATTATAAGTAATTAGGCTACAAAAACAAAAACAAAAAAACAAAAAAACATCTGTGCACAAACATATCCCTGTAATCTTTATTTATTTTGTAATGATCTGAAAAAGGATACATTTCTTCAGATGAAACATGCACCTGGTCTATAAATGTGGGACCATGCGCATAGCTTAATAACAAAGTAAGTAACTAACTAACTAACTACTTGTAACTAGGAAAGTCCGATAGTTCACTTGCTTTGGTCCGGACCAAATTTTTTTTTTTTTAATTTTGGTGCGGTTCGCTTTCACACTGCAGTTTTTCCCCAAGCGAACCTACATCTATAAACAAAAGCACGTGTGCTGAGGTCACTCAGCCATTGGACAGAAATAGAGCCATGTCAGAGCGCCGTAGGGATGGGCGATACCAGTTATTTTTGTTTCGATACGATATGGTCAGTAGCATTTCGTCATGCTGAGGTTTATGATTTATGATCAAGTGTTTATTTAAATTTGTGGCATTTCGGATGTGGAGTTAGTGTGTGTTTGCTCAGACACATTAAAAATTTGGGGGAACATTGGCCATGTCCCAATTCCAAGTATTACTAGTCGCAATAGTATAATATTTTTGCCTTTAGGGAACAAGGAGCAGACCACCCGGCTCATTGAGCTGAGGCGGGACCTGTTCCATTTCGCAGACGGCCATGTGAGAAACGTAGCGCACTACAGACCGAGTGCACACTCACAAGCGTGCCGTCGCTGAATTGGGAAACGGCCCACATCACACTTCGCTTGCTGTCTCCCATGGCTCCCGCAGCCCCGCGCCGCTTTGACTGAAATCTCACAGCAGTGGCCGTTTCCCAATTCAGCGGCCGTTTCCCAATCCAGCGACGGCACACTTGTGAGCGCCCTTGGAACGGGATGTGCGTCATATCCGGCGCGACAAGCGCCGTTCCATTCGTTTTTTTCCCCTGCACCGTCGAGATGAGCCCTGAACGGCGCCGTCGTTTCCATGGAAATCGGGGCGTGGACCGGGCGTAGACCAAGCGTGCAAACATGCACGCTTTGCACACTTAAAAGCCCCAGCATGCACAGCGCGGGAGGATATATGACTACAAAGACCGACTCGCCAGCGACATCCACAAGTGACAGTTGCGATGTCACTATAAAATATACGTATTGGTTCACCTCACCTACAACTATGCTACATGAAACTCTTCATAAACTACGCTAAACATGTGTGACGGTAGCCGTAACGGCATAGTTCACGGCACCTGTATTACCGTTCACATGCTTTAGCCTTACACTTCTATATTTCCTTTGCTGTTGTAATGCTGGATATTCTCTACAGTATCGCCATGTCCAGCGTTTACTCTAAGCTGCGCACTGCTCGCACATTCTCAGCGCACAAGAAAACTTATGCAGCGCCCTGTAAACCAGGGATGAAAGAGCTTTTAGCAGATCTCTGCTTTTTATATCAGCCGTGCGGTGTGCACTCGGTCTGTCGTCGAGACGGCGCACACTCGCTCCGCTAACTCCACATCCGAAATGCACCCCCCCGCGCGGCTCGCACTTTGCAGATATAAAAAAATGACCCCGCGGCTGAATAAAAAGCGGAGATCCGCTAAAAGCTCTTTCATCCCTGATTTACAGTGCGCTGCATAAGTTTTCTTGTGCGCTGAGAATGTGCGAACAGTGCGCAACTTAGGCCGTTTCCCAATTCACCGACGGCACGCTTGTGAGTGTGCACTCGGTCTGTCGTCGAGACGGCGCACACTCGCTCTGTCCTTAGTGCACTACGTTTCTCACATGGGCGTCTGCGAAATGGACAGGGCTCTCAAGTCTCACACATTGAGAGTGTGACACACGCAATTCGACGTGTTCACACGCTCACACGCCCCACATGGCATTTCTCACGCTGATTTCTTTTTTTTCTTTTTTTCTTTTTTTTTTGTGCCCAGAAAATCGGTCTGTGTGGCTTAGTTTATGCAGGCTCCGCGCGTTTTCAGAGAAAAAAACTCCCCCTGCTCCGGGCGCACGGTCCGAGCGGAGGCCGGAGCAGACGCGCCGTCCCCCGGGCACGTCCTGAGCCTCAGTCCCGGTGTCTCCGTCTGTGCGTAACGTGTCCCCCCCGACGGCGTACGCGCGGAATACGCGCGGCCCAGAGCCGAACTGCCCATGGTGAGACGCGGTGAGACGCGGGCCCGGTGCATGAATCCGTTAAAAACGTCCCGCTCCCCCCCGCCCCGGTCCCTCCTCCCCGCCCCTCTCAGCGCGATGATAAAACAAACTGAGAACCATCAGGTAATAACTTCATTTATATAACTCTCATTAGTTGCTTTGTAGTTTAAGTTTGCTCTTTAGACAAACAGGGCTCTCAACACGCAATTCGACGTGGTGCCTTCCCCCCCCGCTCCTCGGGAAAAATTGTTCACTCCTCGGAAATTACAGTCTCACGGACGACCCCGCTCAAAACTTGAGAGCCCAGTTCTTATGGGTGAGTCATATCAGATTATTACTGCATCTATTTCGGCACTAAACCAGAACTAAACCAGGACTAAACCAGAACTAAACCAGAACTAAACCAGGACTAAACCAGGACTAAACCAGGACTAAACCAGAACTAAACCAGGACTAAACCAGAACTAAACCAGGACTAAACCAAGACTAAACCAGGTCTAAACCGGGTCTAAACCAGGATTCAACTGGAACTAAACCAGGACTAAACCAGAACTAAACCAGGACTAAACCAGGACTAAACCAGAACTAAACCAGGACTAAACCAAGACTAAACCAGGTCTAAACCAGGACTAAACCAGGTCTAAACCAGGACTAAGCCAAGACTAAACCAGATCTAAACTGGGTCTAAACCAGGACTAAACCGGGACTAAACCAGGACTAAACCAGGACTTAACCAAAACTAAACCAGGTCTAAACCAAGACTAAGCCAGGACTAAACCAGATCTAAACCAGGACTAAGCCAAGACTAAACCAGATCTAAACCGGGTCTAAACCAGGACTAAACCAGGTCTAAACTAGGACTAAACCAGGTCTAAACCGGGTCTAAACCAGGATTCAACTGGGACTAAACCAGGACTAAACCAGAACTAAACCAGGACTAAACCAGAACTAAACCAGAACTAAACCAAGACTAAACCAGAACTAAACCAGGACTAAACCAGAACTAAACCAGGACTAAACCAAGACTAAACCAGAACTAAACCAGGACTAGACCAGGACTAAACCAGAACTAAACCAGGACTAAACCAGAACTAAACCAAGACTAAACCAGGTCTAAACCAGGACTAAACCAGGTCTAAACCAGGACTAAGCCAAGACTAAACCAGATCTAAACCGGGTCTAAACCAGGACTAAGCCGGGACTAAACCAGGACTAAACCAGGACTTAACCAAAACTAAACCAGGTCTAAACCAAGACTAAGCCAGGACTAAACCAGGTCTAAACCAGGACTAAGCCAAGACTAAACCAGATCTAAACCGGGTCTAAACCAGCACTAAACCAGGTCTAAACTAGGACTAAACCAGGTCTAAACCAGGACTAAGCCAAGACTAAACCAGATCTAAACCGGGTCTAAACCAGGACTAAACCGGGACTAAACCAAAACTAAATCAGATCTAAACCAAGACTAAGCCAGGACTAAAACAGGTCTAAACCAGGACAAAACCAGGACAAAACCAAGACTAAACCAAGACTGTGTGTGATAACATATTATCCTGTGCATTATTGAATGATAATATGGACTTTTAGTTATAAAAGCATTTCTATATTAACAAAGTACCTTCTAATTCTACAGCTACTACTGCTCGCCCCCCCCCCCCCCCTCCCCCGCTCCTCAGAAATCTCACTCCTAGCAATCTTCAAAACTTGAGAGCACTGGAAATGGAACAGGTCCCGCCTCAGCTCAATGAGCCGGGTGGTCTGCTCCTTGTTCCCTAAAGACAAAAATATTATACTATTGCGACTAGTAATACTTGGAATTGGGACATGGCCAATGTTCCCCCTAATTTTTAATGTGTCTGAACAAACACACACTAACTCCACATCCGAAATGAACCCCCGCGCGGCTCGCACTTTGCAGATATAAAGAAATGAACCCGTGGCTGAATAAAAAGCAGAGATCCGCTAAAAGCTCTTTCATCCCTGATTTACAGTGCGCTGCACAAGTTTTCTTGTGCGCTGAGAATGTGCGAGCAGTGCGCAGCTTAGAGTAAACGCTGGACATGGCGACACTGTAGAATATCCAGCATTACAACAGCAAAGGAAATATAGAAGTGTAAGGGGAAAAGCATGTGAACGGTAATACAGGTGCCGTGAACTATGCCGTTACGGCTACCGTCACACATGTTTAGCGTAGTTTATGAAGAGTTTCATGTAGCATAGTTGTAGGTGAGGTGAACCAGTACGTATATTTTATAGTGACGTCGCAACTCTCACTTGTGGATGTTTTTGTAGTCATATATCCTCCCGCGCTGTGCATGCTGGGGCTTTTAAGTGTGCGAAGTGTGCATGTTTGCACGCTTGGTCCACGCCCCGATTTCCATGGAAACGACGGCGCCGTTCAGAGCTCGTCTTAGCGGTGCAGGGGGAAAAAAACGAATGGAACTGCGCTTATCGCACCGGATATGACGCACATCCTGTTCCAAGGACGCTCACAAGTGTGCCGTCGCTGGATTGGGAAACAGCCAGTGAGTCTATCGCGGGATGACGTACTACCCCACGTTTGGTGAGAACGCGGAAGGAAAAGTAGTGCCTGACAATTGGCAATGGTTGAATAATGAACAAAACACATATGAATTTGAACTAAATAAACTGAAAGTTAAGTCAGTAAGAAAACATGACTTGGTATCGATAATTTAATACCAGGATCGATCCATATTAAATACCCCATCAGGATCGATGGTATCGATCCACCCGGAAGGAGGAGAATAATGGTGTTATGTAAGTTTCGTTTCGTTTCGTAAGCCTCGGTTTCCCATAATGCTCAACAAACGACGGGAGCTCGTTAAGTACAAAAAGCCAACTTGTGTCGGATCGAGTCCGGTCTGCATTCTCACCTCAGACGAACCGCACCAGAGTTCAAATGGAACCGTGCCGAGACCCAGCTTTTTAGGTGATCTCGGTTCGCTTGTTTGCTCTGGATCAAGATTTTTGGTTTTTATTCACACCAGCCCAAAAGTCCGAATCAAAGGAGCAAACGAACTCTAGTTCGTTTTAAACAAACCAAACAAGGCAGGTGTGAAAACGACCTAAGACAGTGATGTAAAATATACAGGTGGTGTTTATAGAATGATTTCTGCTTCATAGATCATCCATCCCCTGTGCTTTTTGTAGGTGATGGAGCTGTGCCGTCCCTCGGACTCTCGTCTGGAGCACGTGGACTTTGAGTGTCTGTTCTCGTCTCTGACTCTGCGGCAGCTCCTCGGGGTCTTCAGCTCTTTACTGTTGGAGAGACGGGTCATCTTCACTGCAGACAAACTCAGGTTCATTACTATAAGTCTGGTTTAGCTTTAGTTTGAGTTCATGTGAAATTTTAACCTGTCCATAGTATACTAGTAAACATGAGCTGGAAGGCAGGGCAGAATTCTTGGTAGAATTATTTGTTTAAATCTAAAATTGCAGATGATTTGTTCTGATATGTGGTTAATATCTAGTGATACCTGCTCCATATTCATCACAGACAAACTTAGATTTACTACAATCGTCTGAATATTCTAAAATGCCTTTAAATTGAGCTTGAGGGAGAGTTATAATTCTATTGCAGAATTTGCTGTCAAAATGCAGGAAGTGCAAGTAGTTTGTCTTAGTTTATTGTTAATATTTTTGTTGCGATGCACTGGGGTCTAGGGCATATTGTTGACATATTAAACAGCTAAACAACTTATACAATAATATAAACACGTCTACTGACTTCCTGTTTAAAACTGCACAACTACTAGTAAGTGGTCCTCACAGTGGCAGATTTACTTGAAAAATTGTTACAGATGACCAGGAGTCACTCAAGCCTCAAATGCAAGACAGTGCAGGATTATTTAAACGTGCATAAATCAATCAAAATACAACTAACAGCTAATAGATAGACAGACAGACAGATAGATAAAAAGATACGCAACAACAGCAATGTCTGTGTACATAATGATAAACAAACTGTTTTTACATGGCTAAAATCTCTAAAGTTGTTTTTACATAATATCCCCTACCCTTTAATCCACATATTCTCCACTTCCACATAATAAATCAAATGAACCACAGTAGCTTCAGTGTTTTTCCGTGTGCCCAGTGCAGTATTTTTTATCAGTATTTTTAGTGTGGCCCGGTGACCCCCATCCCCTGCTCAGTTTGTTTGTGGTGCTCAGGGAGGCAGAGGCAGAGGCTGTATTAGAGACTGGAATGTGCAATGACGTTAGCGATAGATGGTCCATCATGGAGTGCTCTTGTGCTCTGTGGGAAATTATTTTACAAAAATATTTGCTGTGATTTAGTGTAATGAGAGAAACAGCGCCCTCTTCTGTTTGAAATGTGTGTTGATGTATGTCTGGAAATAGATTGCAGGCAACATTATTGTAACATGCCTGTATTTGCTGTTTGAGTCCCCAATATGACATCCTTAAAAATTCTGGGGAACATTTTTGGTGATCTTGCTACTACTTGTCCCCATGGAGATATTATTGCTTTGCCTGTAATTGCATTTATTCAGTTACAGATCTTTTACTGTATGAAGAATAACTCAGTTGTCCAGGTAGAATCCATGGTAAAAGGAGAAATTCAATTTGTCATCTGGACAAAGTTTATTTGGTCCAAAACGTTTCGCAACTCATCCGAGTTGCTTCGTTAGATTGTGCAGTAACGATAGGAGGAGACCGGCGACTCCAAGTAGAAGTCTTCAGGAAGCCCACACACACGGACCAATACCTGCTTTTTGATTCACACCACCCACTGCAGTACAAATTGGGGGTTATTCGGACATTACAACAAGTGGCAAGTGGTTCCCACAAGCACAGAGGGTAAGGAGAAAGAAGAACAACATGTGCAGGAAGCCCTCTCTGTTTGTGGATATCCTAAATAGGCTTTCAACAAAACCAAGAGAGACAAGGACAAGAAACAAGACAAAAGAGAATCCGAACCCAGGATGAAAGGGGTAGCGATTCGTTACCTGGCCGGCGTTTCTGAAAAACTACAGAGGATTTTCAGACAATATGAAATCCCAGTTTATTTCAAACCCACAAACACTTTAAGACAAAAACTAGTCCACCCAAAGGACAAAACACTGAGCCACAAACAAAGCAATGTGGTCTATTCCATTCAGTGTAGTGAAGACTGCAGTGAGTGCTACATTGGAGAAACAAAACAGCCACTTCACAAGACACAACACAAGTACCAACACAGACGGGCGTGCCAGAGTGGACCGTCATCTGCCCTACATCTCCACCTAGAAGTCACGGGCCACTCATTTGAGGACAGTGAGGTTCAAATCTTAGCCAGGAACTGGTTTGAGAGGGGAGTTAAAGGTTAGAGGCTATTTTTTGTCAAAAAAGAGAATCCTTCTTTAAACAGGAATGGGGGAGTCAGACATAATTTGTCTCCCATATGTAATTCCATTCTCAAACCTAAATCAAAACAAACAAAGGAAACAAGGGGGCTAGCCAGGTCAGGTCCAGAGGTGTGAAAACAGCCATTAGGGTTTGAATGGGTATGCTAAACTAGACGCCAGGGAGAAACTGAAAAAAAAACAAAAGACAGAAAGCTGAAAACAAAGAGGTGGGGTAGTTTCAGAATAATTTCATTGTAG
Source organism: Paratrypauchen microcephalus (assembly GCA_036785185.1). Lineage (NCBI taxonomy): Eukaryota > Metazoa > Chordata > Actinopteri > Gobiiformes > Gobiidae > Paratrypauchen > Paratrypauchen microcephalus. The sequence continues at coordinate 94,030 of JAVJIX010000099.1, read as the reverse complement.
TTGGCTCCTCCCTGCAGCTAGATATAAGCAGTGTCCATCAGCACTCTAACCAGACCTGACGAAGCAACTCGGATGAGCTGCGAAACGTTTTTGACCAAATAAACTTTGTCCAGTTGACAAATTGAATTTCTCCTTTTACCATCTTTTACTGTATTGCTACATGTATCCTGGAGTCACCTCTCCACAGCCTTTAGCTTGGCTTGGTGGCATCATCAGCTTGTCTCCATGGAAATAGATATGGTAATGCCATACTGTGGAAAAGTCCGGACAAAGCATTAAAGGGATAGTTCGGGCATCCTGAAGGGGATGCCATACACTGAAGGGGATGTATGGCATCCCCTTCAGGATGCCATACATCCTGAAGGGGATGTATGTCGTGCATTAACACTGGCTTACCCTTGACAGTGTCCTCTGAGCCGAGTTCTGCCCCAGTTCTGGCGCTGATGAAAGTAGGTCCGGCAAGTTAGTGGGGACAGTTAATAAAGCTTGTTTTTCTTCTCAAAACAATATTTTTGCGCAGTGATACGACTCGAGAGAAAATAGCGCCAAGTGATTACGACTTCTGACTTTTTCGTGGGCAACTGTTTTATGATGCATATATATCACTTTTTGGACAAATATTGTTTTGAGAAAAAAAAACAAGCTTTATTTAATGTCCCGGCTAACTTGCCGGACCTACTTTCTTCAGCGCCAGAACCAGGCAGAAACTTGGCTCACAGAACACTGTCAGGGGTAAGCCAGTGTTAATGCACGACACTGCTGAAGGGGATGCCATACAGATTCACATAAAAAAACCCAAACTATCCCTTTAACATCTCCATGGAGAAGTTACATACTGTGCCTTTAACTCATCTAGATATTCATTAGCTTGCAGGGTCCAAGAGCCTTTATTTTGTGAGTTATATGTATTATGATCAAAGGAGAAGTTCAATTTGTCAACTGGACAAAGTTTGTTTGGTTGAAAACGTTTCGCCGCTCATCCGAGAGGCTTCGTCAGCTCTGGTTATTGTACTGGTTAGACCCTGCTTATATCTAGCTGCCGGGAGGCGCGTCCTACAATGACAAAAGCTCTGAAAACGATCCCCCTAATCTGTCTCTTTGTTTTTCAAATTACTCTGACGGCTGGTTTCGACCCCCTATTCAACGTCTAACGACCCTCTCCACCCCTCTGCCCTGGCTCTGTTTGACTGGTCTAAGAATCTCATTCTGTCCTTTGGGTGGACAGAACACCGAGCCACAAACAAAGCAATGTGGTCTACTCCATTCAGTGTAGTGAGGATTGCAGTGAGCGCTACATTGGGGAAACAAAACAGCCACTTCACAAGAGGATGTACCAACACAGGCGGGCGTGCCAGAGTGGACCGGCTTCTGCGGTACATCTTCACCTAGAAGCCACGGGCCATTCTTTTGAGGACAGTGAGGTTCAGATCTTAGCCAGGGAAAAGAACTGGTTTGAGAGGGGAGTTAAAGAGGCTATTTTTGTCAAAAAAGAGAATCCATCATTAAACAGAAATGGGGGAGTGAGACATAACTTGTCTCCCATTTATAATGTGATTCTTAGACCAGTCAAACAGAGCCAGGGCAGAGGGGTGGAGAGGGTCGTTAGACGTTGAATAGGGGGTCGAAACCAGCCGTCAGAGTAATTTGAAAAACAAAGAGACAGATTAGGGGGATCGTTTTCAGAGCTTTTGTCATTGTAGGACGCGCCTCCCGGCAGCTAGATATAAGCAGGGTCTAACCAGTACAATAACCAGAGCTGACGAAGCCTCTCGGATGAGTGGCAAAACGTTTTCAACCAAACAAACTTTGTCCAGTTGACAAATTGAACTTCTCCTTTGATCATGGATTCTACCTGGACGACTGAGGGACTTTTCACGCATCTTATATGTATTATATTATGTCACCATTAAACACATTGTATTTGTATTTCTTAGACTTACACAAACTTTATTGATCTGCAAGGGAATTATTTGGACCAGTTGCTCACACACATTATTATAATAACAAAAAGCAAAACTATAAATGGTAATAATTAATCATTTCTATCTCTCCTCTCCTCAGCTCTCTCTCTCAGTGTTGTCATGCAGTACTGGCTCTGCTGTATCCGTTTGTTTGGCAGCACACATACATACCAGTGCTCCCCTCTGACATGTTGGACATCGTGTGCACTCCTACGCCCTTCTTTGTGGGTCTACTGTCTAGCTCCCTGCCCCACCTCACTGATCTGCCGCTAGAGGAGGTCAGCAGTAAGACATCACACACTATTTTTATGGACTATTCATAAAGTCAGGGTTATTGAAACTTAAAAACATTATAGAATCACAGACACTATCAGTTGCATTTAAAACAAGAAATTGACCTTTCCCAAAGACATACAAAAAATATTTGTGTTTATGTCAGAGGATAAAAATCACAAGAGGAAATTTAATTTTAAGCATCAAGTGGCACGGACCACTCTTAAACAAATGTGTGTTTCTGTTAAAGGGCTAAAGCTATGAAACTGTCTGGATAATCGTTATTCGTTATTTTAATTGATATTCATTATTTTACAGTGTAAAATAATGTATAAAGCAAAATGTTTTAAGCAATACCAACTGGATAGTCTTGATGATTAATGAATGTAAAATATATATTTAGAATTAAGGTTCACACAGGTGAGGGTGTGGGATAATAGCAAATGGAGATCATTTCATTCAATTGTAAATAAAGGAGCAGACTAACAGCTTCATATCTGCTTTCATTTCTTCTATCTTTCTCATCATGGAAATGCCTTCTATTATGTACATCGACATTATGCATTGTTATTTATTGCATTTCCATGAGAGGAACAAATGAAATGAAACACTGGCATATCCTACTTTAGAATATCTTGTTTTTTGTAGGTTCTACTGGTTGATCTTGGAAGCAGGCGGTTTCTTCGGCAGGTATGTAATAGAGCTGAGATTGCGTTCATAATAAATATATTACACAATAACATTATTCAAATGCGTAGGAACAATTGTCAGTTGCAAAAACTTAAGATTAATATGGCCAATTTGTAGACCTAATCCCAATTAAAACCTTTGGTAAGAAATAGAAAGAAGAAGAAGAAGTGACTTTTAAATGCAGAGAAGAATTTATCCTGTGTGAGAACACAGGATAAATTCTTCTCTCCATTTAACCCATCCTGTTATTAGGAGCAGTGGGCAGCACATTACTGCGCCCGGGGACCATCTCCATGATCTTGTTGCTTTGGTTTGGTCAGGACCTAAGTTGGAGGATTTTACCTATGGTGCATGAGGATTTTGGGTTTCAAACACTTATATAAGCCTCTGCCTTCCATCTGAAACTATGAATACCAAGACCACCAACAATGTATTATTTCATTGATTTTAATCTGTTGCTTTTAGTTGGATGATGAGGACTCCATTCTCCCATTCAAACTTCAGTCAGCTTTAGAAAATGTGCTGGAAAGACGAAGAGAACTAGCCAGTGAGAGAGGGGGACAGATTTCAAATGGTACTGTTTATTCTTCTTCACACTTTTTTTTCATATGTTTGACATAAACATGTAAAAGTAATTTATACTGATCAAAACTAGGTGACACTATGTACTCTATCTGTCTATTTGGTGTCTCTCAAAATATAAGCTTTCATGTGTAAACGACAAAATGATCCAATCTCCAACCAAGCAAATTCATGCTTTAATAAATAAACATTGACATTGTTTCTCTCTTTAGACACCGACCATCTGAGCACAGTTGTTTCTGAGGCCTTTGTACGTTTCTTTGTGGAGCTGGTGGGACATTACCCGCTCTTCGTCACAGGAGAGAGGGAGGATGGATACTCCTCCTCTTCCTCATCCCCCGGCTCTTGCAGCTTCCAGAGGGACCCCTTCAGGAAAGCCATCCCTTCGAAAAGCATTCGGCGCTTCCTGGAGGTCTTCATGGAGACGCAGATGTTTGGTCTGTTTGCCCAGGAGAGGGAGCTGAACACACAGGCCCTCAGAGGTACAGGGACAGAGGGAGATAAAAAAGGGTATAAAGTTTTTTTTGTGGGCACTTTTTGGTATAATTAGTAATTTCACATTCTGTCTGATCACTGGTGGAAGGTAATGAAGTAAAAGTAGTAAAGTACTGTACTAAAGTATACATTTTCAATATCTGTACTTTATATTTTTACTTTTGCTTTATTACATTTTAGAGCAGGCATCTGTACTTTCTACTCCACATTTTAGCACATCTCTGTGTGGTTGACACATATTGTCTGGATGTTGTTCGCAGAACACTTGAAAATGATAGAGATATTACACTCAACAAAAATATAAACGCAACACTTTTGTTTTTGCTCCCATTTTTCATTAGATGGACTTAAAGGGACAGTGTGTAAGATTTTTACCCGTTAATTACCGAAATTGAAGATACCCATTCAAAAATACATTGTTTTCCGAGCCTTTTCACTTCCATCATGAAATCAAAGTATTCTTTTGGACTTAGATATAGTCACATAAAAGGGGGATCTTCCCCATATAGAAGCAGCCATTTTGAATACGAGAGCCGCAAAAGGACATTTGGGCTCTGCCTTCGCCTTCAGCAAAAAAAAGTGAACAGGACCGCGTTTTATGTATACAGTAGTGGCGCGCGGTTCTTGCGCCGGTACGCGAGCTGTCCACATTACGGCGCACCCGGGTGACCCTCGAGGTCTGCCGTAGCTAAAACAGGAAGTGCAATAGTGACTATCCACCTATGCGCCACGAATCCTACACACTGGGATACACAATATTACCATTTCTCTCAAACATTGAAAATCTGTCTAAATGTGTGATAGTGAGCACTTCTGCTTTGCTGAGATAATCCATCCCACCTCACAGGTGCGCCACATCAAGATGCTGGCACCATGATTAGTGTACAGGTGTACCTTATACTGCCCACAATAAAAGGCCACTCTGAAATGTGCAGTTTTGTCTCACAGCAAAATGCCACAGATGTCACATGCATTGAGGGAGCGTGCAATTGGCATGCTGACAGCAGGAATGTCAACCAGATCTGTTGCTCGTGGATTGAATGTTCATTTCTCCACCATAAGCCGTCTCCAAAGGCATTTCAGAGAATATGGCAGTACATCCAACCGGCCTCACAACCGCAGACCACGTGTAACCACACCAGCCCAGGACCTCCACATCCAGCAGGTTCACCTCCAAGATTGTCTGAGACCAGCCACTCGGACAGCTGCTGAAACAATTGGTTTGCATAACCAAACAATTTCTGCACAAACTGTCAGAAACCGTCTCAGGGAAGCTCAACTGCATGCACGTCATCCTCATCGGGGTCTTAACCTGAATCCAGATCGTCGCCATAACAGACTTGAGTGGGCAAATGCTCACATTCGATGGCGTCTGGCACGTTGGAGAGGTGTTCTCGTCACGGATGAATCTCGGTTTACATTGTCAGGGCAGATAGCAGACAGCGTGTGTGGCGTCGTGTGGGTGAGCGCTTTGCTGATGTCAATGTTGTGGATGAGTGGCCCATGGTGGTGGTGGGGTTATGGTATGGGCAGGCATCTGTTATGGACGAAGAACACAGGTGCATTTTATTGATGGCATTTTGAATGCACAGAGATACCGTGATGAGATCCTGAGGCCCATTGTTGTGCCATACATCCATGAACATCACCTCATGTTTCAGCAAGATAATGCACGGCCCCATGTTGCAAGGATCTGTACATAATTCTTGGAAGCTGAAAATGTTCCAGTTCTTGCATGGCCAGCATACTCACCGGACATGTCACCCATTGTGCATGTTTGGGATGTGCTTGACCGGCGTATACGACAGCGTGTACCAGCTCCCACTAATATCCAGCAACTTCGCACAGCCATTGAAGAGGAGTGGACCAACATTCCACAGGCCACAATTGACAATCTGATAAACTCTATGCGAAGATGTGTTGCACTGCACGAGGCAAATGGTGGTCACACCAGATACTGACTGGTTCTGAGTCCCCAGACCCCCAATAAAGCAAAAAAAAAAAAAAAGCACATTTCAGAGTGGCCTTTTATTGTGGGCAGTCTAAGGCACACCTGTGCACTAATCATGATGTCAGATCAGCATCTTGATGTGGCACACCTGTGAGGTGGGATGGATTATCTCAGCAAAGCAGAAGTGCTCACTATCACACATTTAGACAGATTTGTGAACAATGTTTGAGAGAAATGGTAATATTGTGTATCTGGAATGAATTTTAGATCTTTAAGTCCATTTCATGAAAAATGGGAGCAAAAACAAAAGTGTTGCGTTTATATTTTTGTTGAGTGTATATTATACACATCATGATTAGTGCACAGGTGTGCCTTAGACTGCCCACAATAAAAGGCCACCCTGAAATGTGCATTTTTTTTTTGCTTTATTGGGGGTCTGGGGACTCAGAACCAGTCAGTATCTGGTGTGACCACCATTTGCCTCATGCAGTGCAACACATCTTCTTCGCATAGAGTTTATCAAATTGTCAATTGTGGCCTGTGGAATGTTGGTCCACTCCTCTTCAATGGCTGTGCGAAGTTGCTGGATATTAGTGGGAGCTGGTACACGCTGTTGTATACGCCGGTCAAGCACATCCCAAACATGCTCAATGGGTGACATGTCTGGTGAGTATGCTGGCCATGGAAGAACTGGGACATATTCAGCTTCCAAGAATTGTGTACAGATCCTTGCAACATGGGGCCGTGCATCATCTTGCTGAAACATGAGGTGATGTTCATGGATGTATGGCACAACAATGGGCCTCAGGATCTCATCACGGTATCTCTGTGCATTCAAAATACCATCAATAAAATGCACCTGTGTTCTTTGTCCATAACAGATGCCTGCCCATACCATAACCCCACCACCACCATGGGCCACTCGATCCACAACACTGACATCAGCAAAGCGCTCACCCACACGACGCCACACACGCTGTCTGCCATCTGCCATGAACAATGTAAACCGAGATTCATCCGTGAAGAGAACACCTCTCCAATGTGCCAGATGCCATCGAATGTGAGCATTTGCCCACTCAAGTCTGTTACGGCGACGATCTGGAGTCAGGTTAAGACCCCGATGAGGACGACAAGCATGCAGTTGAGCTTCCCTGAGGCGGTTTCTGACAGTTTGTGCAGAAATTGTTTGGTTATGCAAACCAATTGTTTCAGCAGCTGTCCGAGTGGCTGGTCTCAGGTTGACATTCCTGCTGTCAGCATGCCAATTGCACGCTCCCTCAATGCTTGTGACATCTGTGGCATTTTGCTGTGAGACAAAACTGCACATTTCAGAGTGGCCTTTTATTGTGGGCAGTATAAGGTACACCTGTGCACTAATCATGATGTCAGATCAGCATCTTGATGTGGCACACCTGTGAGGTGGGATGGATTATCTCAGCAAAGCAGAAGTGCTCACTATCACACATTTAGACAGATTTGTGAACAATGTTTGAGAGAAATGGTAATATTGTGTATCTGGAATGAATTTTAGATCTTTAAGTCCATCTCATGAAAAATGGGAGCAAAAACAAAAGTGTTGCGTTTATATTTTTGTTGAGTGTATGTAACAGCCATTCCCAAAAGTCTGCTGTGCCGTGGCCCCTTTATCAATGCAATGACCATATAGGGCCACTAAAAGAATTTATAATGTTTTCTCTTTAAATGTACATGTTAAAACAATACATTCTTTTGGGCTAAATACTAAGATAAAGAAATATAAACACATATATTATGTAAAGTTGATTTCAAGACAACTTTTGGGGGATCCCTTTGAGAGTATAATAATCACCCAGACCCCTTCTTTGGGAACCACTGATAGTATATAAGATACTGTATACTTTGGTCAATATCTCCCACCTCGTGTACCATGGTGATATAGTGAATTTTCCTTTGTATTTTGACAGGTCTGTTTGAAGTCAGAGTACATGAGTATCTAATGTCCATCCATGATAATGACCAGAGAAGAGTTAACAGGTTTCTCAAAGGACTAGGTAAGAACTAACTGACATTATTAACACTACACGATTGTACCTTAGGATCTTTAGTGAATTTTTAACTATATTATTATCATGGTTTGCCTTGTTCATAGGTTTATTGATTCATGCATGATGTTTGATAAGTTGCCCTGCATTTAAAGGTGCAATGTGTAACTTTTCGGTAGTGGATTTGTCATATTCTTGTTTCTACGTCATTGCTCTGCCTGGAATGTTCAACAACAGGATATTAAACAAATCTACCTTACATTTATTCAATTACAGGTGGTTTCATTGCTCAACAATAACTAGGTTTGGTCCCCATGAAGATAAAGGTTCAATGCCATACTGTGAAACATTCCAGACAAAGCAATAACATCTCCATGAAGAAAAGCATTTGATGGACCCTCCACCAGAAAAGTTACACAATGCACCTTTAAAGGCAAATTAACGTTTTTTTACAATCTGAGCCTTCTTTCGGCAATAAAACAAGTAGTTTTACTCACCCATAGCATTTTTCTGTCAATTGGAGCAGTATCGCAGAACTTATGTTGAGCCGTTCTGTTCTAGTTATGATCCCGTATCCGTTAACATGGTGCTGTATCATTTGCTCGGGGCATTACTTTGCGGTGTCCAAATAACACAAACTTTAGCACTTTTCAAATCATAGAAGCCCGATGTCTTAATGAAAGATTTAGTTTGAAGCAAAAGTGGCCTGTAATCCGAGATTTAGCCATAGTTTCGAGTAGATGAGGACGCCAGTGCGCATGCGCGGATTGTGCTCTCAGCTCCCGGGACCCAAACATGAAACGCAAAGCTGAAAACTATGGATAAATCTCGGATTACAGGCCACTTTTGCTTCAAACGAAATCTTACATTAAGACATCGGGCTTCTATGATCTGAAAAGTGCTAAAGTTTGTGTTATTTGGAGACCGCAAAGTAATGCCCCGAATACAAATGCTAACGGATACGCTACAACATAACTTTCTTCAAACAGCTCCAAATGACACGAACGTGATATGGGTGAGTCAAACGACTTGTTTTATTACCGAAAGAAGGCTCAGATTGTAAAATAACGTTACTTTTCCTTTAAGACTCGTATTATTGTCCCCCAGTAAGATACAAGAAAAAGCACCGGAATAGACTAAACAGACAAGGAGCTGTTGCTACAACTCTTGTAGCTTTAATTACCTTAATTTAAACACTAATACAAGGCAATCCATTCATGTTTTGGAAATCTTAAAAAAAAAAATTCTCTGTTTAATTTTTTGTCTTTTTAGGCAACAAAATGAAGTTTCTATCCAAGAAGTAATCTCCTCTGAAGTGTCACATTACCATCACCCTGAATACCTTCACTTTTTGGACTCATTGCTCCCCGAAGAGACTGCATATACTGAACATAACACTTCTTAACATTTCCAGTAGGGGGCAGTAGTTCATCTCAAAGTGAAGTGCATTTTCCCGCTTCTTTTCAGTGACGTCACAAGAGGTTTCACAAGTGAGCAAATATAGCCAGTTATAGCCAGTCCCTCTTTACATTGTGGCTTGTTTGTGGCATTTTAATTAAAATGCCATATCATTCAATAATACACAGGATATATGTTATCACACACGTACACACATGCACACACATGCACACACACACACACACACACACATACACACACACACACACACACACACACACACACACACACACCTTAATCCTGGTTCAGACCTGGTTTAGACCTGGTTTAGTCCTGGTTTAGACCTGGTTAGAACTGGTTTAGTCCCAGTTTAGACCCGGTTTAGTCTTGGTTTAGTCCTGGTTTAGTCCCGGTTTAGACCCGGTATAGTCTTGGTTTAGTCTTGGTTTAGACCTGGTATAGACCTGGTTTAGTTCTGGTTTAGACCTGGTTTAGTCCTGGTTTAGTCCTGGTTTAGTCCCGGTTTAGACCCGGTATAGTCTTGGTTTAGTCCTGGTTTAGACCTGGTATAGACCTGGTTTAGTTCTGGTTTAGACCTGGTTTAGTTCCGGTTTAATCCCGGTTTAATCCCGGTTTAGACTCGGTTTAGTCCCGGTTTAGACCTGATATAATCTTGGTTTAGTCCTGGTTTAGACCTGGTTTAGACCTGGTTTAGTCCTGGTTTAGACCTGGTATAGACCTGGTTTAGTTCTGGTTTAGACCTGGTTTAGTCCTGGTTTAGTCTCGGTTTAGACCCTGTATAGTCTTGGTTTAGTCCTGGTTTAGACCTGGTATAGACCTGGTTTAGTTCTGGTTTAGACCTGGTTTAGTCCTGGTTTAGTCCCGGTTTAATCACGGTTTAGACTCGGTTTAGTCCCGGTTTAGACCCGGTATAATCTTGGTTTAGTCCTGGTTTAGTCCTGGTTTATACCCGGTTTAGTCTTAGTTTAGTCCTGGTTTAGCCCTGTACACACACGCTGACATAAGGCCCTGCTGTCAGATAATCTGTCCCTTTGATGCAGAAATAATCTCATAATATGACTCACCCATAAGAACGCGGTCACTCCTGATAGTTTGCGTATGCGCGCGTCGGGTATATCCATGCTCTTTAATAATCCGGAGCTCCGGAGAAACGGACATATTCCGAACGTATCCTGTGTCCCCAGGCGAGAGATTCTTCTTACGTAGCATTAACATAGCAAGTTAAGGATGATTCTTCTCTGGAAATGCCGTGTATATTTTCATGAGGCTTGCTCACACCTGATCAGCGAACAGGCGCAAACACAACAGCGCAAATCGTCATGATTGGCGGGAGCGCGATCAGTGCGTAATTATACTGCAACATGATTGGAACCTGGAGCACAGGCTCTTGGCACTGGCTATTTTTACTTCAAAACGGCGAATTTCGCCAAAAGGTGAGGGATTTTCATGCCTGATTGATAAAATGCCACAGGGGATGGAAGAAGGGATGATTTTGACAATTTTTTCCACCAGAGGGGATGCCATCCCCCCATCTCCCCTCAACTCGAGTACTGACTAAACCTGGAAAAGTTAGACTAAAACAGGACCAAAGCAAAACTAAACCAGGACTAAACCAGGACCTAAACTTTGACCAAAGCAAGGTAAAACCAGAGCCTAAACTAGGACTACACCAGGATTAGAGCAGGACCAAAAGTTGGACTAAACCAGGACCTAAATTTGGAATAGACCAGGGCCTAAACTTGGACTAAACCAGGACCTACATTTGGAATAAACCAGGACCTAAACTTGGACTAAACCAGGACCCAAACTTGGAAACCAAAATCAAACCAGCTGTAAATGCAATCTTAGACAAATTTAAAGAAACAGTACATGCAGGGCCGGCCCAAGCCTTTATGGGGCCCTAAGCAGAATTTGATTTGGGGGCCCCCTAGTCACTATTTTTTTTCCCGAGGACCGGGAGGGTCCAACTGATCTTGGGGGCCCCCTGGTGGTGTGGGGGCCCTAAGCGGCCGCTTAGTTCGCTTATGCCTTGGGCCGGCCCTGAGTACATGACTTTTCTGGTTAGGGTTATAGGATTATTGCTTTGGCTGGAATGTTCCACAGTATGGCATTAAACATATCATGTTGCATTTATTCAATTACATATGTGTTTCATTGCTAAAAAATATCTTTGAAAACTTGCATTCTTACTGTGAGCATGGATGCCTCTCCACAGATCTGACTTGTAACTTGGCCTTGCTCCATGATTCCATGGAGATATATTAGTGTCATACTGTGGAACATTCCAGGCAAAGCGATCGAGAGCAGGTTATAGACCCCCCAGGATAGACCCCCCAGGATTTCGATTGTTGCGGGCTAAAATGCCTGAATTTGCGTGAGCTTTTCCAAAAAGTTGCGATGAAAGTTGCAGTGCTTTTAAGGGTTTTTTTTTCAGATTTTTTTTTTCGGGAGGAAGTGAATGTTGCCATAAATAGTTGCAATTTTCCCTTTTCGTAATTAAAATTGAGTAACATTTTGAATTAGACCTGCGTGATTAACCAATTAAATCGATTAATTCGACTTTACAGTTCAGGACGATGTGTTTTTATGAAAATCGATTTTTTATTTATTTTTTACGTACGCGAGCGGAACTAATGCGCGGCCACGTTTTACACGGGTAAGTTAGCGGGGCGTACCCAAACATTGTACGAGCTAGCGCGGCTAGCGAGTGAGCTAAAGCTGGAGCTTGTACCAAACAAAGGTTTTGCTACATTTGTTATATGGAACTGGTTCGGTTTTCTTGTGTTGGACTTACGAGTGCTCGCTGTAAGGTCTGTTCAAAAGCTGTTGCAGCACGAAAAAAATGTATCCTAGCGCCGAAAGCTGTTGCACGCAGCGGAATGGGAGAAGTGCAGGTCCGAACGGAATGAAAATAGCCACCGTCCAGTCCCTAAAACATTTTCGAACTGTTTGCAGTATGATAAGCATGACCCACGACGGAATCGCACGGCAATCACACACGCTGTTGTATGTTTTACCAAAAACATGATGTATGTTGTAAAAGACATGGTGCCCATATATACTGTGGAAAAGCCCGATTCATTAACATGGTGAAACTTTTGGAGTATGTAAGTATGTGCCACCAATATTTTTCTTGTGTTGCCACAACTGTATACAGACTGCACAAGCTAACATACATGAACACAGACAGTGGCTTTTCTGCATCACTCGAGGAAAAACTAAAACGCAACACTACCCACTCCAGTCCATCGTTCCCACAATCAGGGAATTTATATAACTGTGTTATTATTGTTATAGACCTATATATATTTTGTTGTAATATAATTTTGAGTTGATAAGGGGCAGATATCATAAGCTTATGCTTCTTTCTGTTCCCTTTTCATTCATATTTAAGTTATAATTGTACAGATGCAATGTGTTGCATCTGTTATTTTTGTTTTGTTTTAACGAATGAAATAAATAAATAAATGAATAAATAAATTAAAATTATATATATATATATATATATATATATATATATATATATATATATATATATATATATATATATATATATATATAATTTTTTTTAAATTAACAATAACAGCTTAATTGATGCTAGGTGTAATGTATTTGTTTTATAAAAGAATGTTGCATTGTTTTGAGCCATTTGTCTGTCATCTGTTATTTGTTTTTGAGTAGGGCAGAGAAAAATCTATTAAAATCGGAAATCTGATTTTTTTTTTAAAAATCGGAGATTTTATTTTTAGGCCATATCGCCCAGCTCTATTTTGAATACTGAGTTATTACTGACAAAGAATAATACAAGGACACAGAGATCACAGATATAGTCCTAAAACAACCTTACCAACATCGAAAATAAATTACTACTAGGAGGGGAACTGTTTCGCCCAGTCTTTTGCTGTTATTTTAGTTGGCAGGTGGCTGGCCGCAGACATGTTTCTTTGCCATTAGAAGCCGTGTCCCAATTCCCAGAGCGCGCGGCTCGGAGCGTGGCCCGAAGGGCATGTGCGTCACACATTTCGACAGTACACCGGCGCGACGACTGCTGTCCCACTTCTTTTTTGTCCCATGCGCAGTTAACACGCGGTCCGAAGACCCCAATCGTTAAGCGGTCCGCGGACTGCAGTCTGGGCTGAGCAAGTGTGCACCGCCTTGACTGCAGTCTGAGCCCCCTTCGGGCCGTGCTCCGAGCTGTGCGCTCTGGGAACTGGAGCCGTTTCCCAATTCAGCGAGTGCACGGTTCTGAGCGTCCTTGGAGGGGGATGTGTGTCATATCCGGCGCGACAACCACCGTTCCATTCGTTTTTTGTCCCCTGCACAGTTAAGACATGGTCTGAACAGCGCAGTCGTTTCTATGGAAATCGGGTCGTGGACCAAGCATGCAAACATGCACGCTTCACACACTTAAAAGCCCCAGCATGCACAGCGCGGCAAGATATATGACTACAATGATGGACTCGCCAGCGACATCGCTGTGACAGTTGCGACGTCACTATAAAATATACATACTGGTTCACCTCACCTACAACTATGCTACATGAAACTCTTCATAAACTACGCTCAACATGTGTGACGGTGGTCGTAACGGCATAGTTCATGGCGCCTGTATTACTGTTCACATGCTTTTCCCCTTACACTTCTATATTTCCTTTGCTGTTGTAATGCTGGATATTCTACAGTGTAGCCAGGTCCAACGTTTACTCTAAGCTGCGCGCCTGCACAATTGCGCACTGCTCGCACATTCTCGTTGCACAAAAAAACCTATGCAGCGCACTGTAAATCAGGGATGAAAGAGCTTTTTATTCAGCCGCGGGGTCATTTTTTTAATATCTGCAAAGTGCGAGCTGCGCGGGGGGGGCATTTCGGATGTCGCGCACAGGGAGTTTGCTCAAGCACATTAAAAATTAGGGGGAACATTGGCCATGTCCCAATTCCAAGTATTACTAGTCGCAATAGAATAATATTTTTGTCTTTAGGGAAAAACAAGCAGACCGCTCATTGAGCGGGGTGGGGCTTGTTCCATTTCGCAGATGCCCATGTGATCTCCGGACTGGGCTCAGCGAGTATGCACCGCCTCGACTGTAGACTGAGACCACACTCCGAACCGTGCGCTCGCTGAATTGGGAAACGGCTTGGGACACGGCCGCAGTTTCGTTTCATCACACGGAAGTAAGGCAGAAGGAAGTTGGTCGGTGTTCAATACGTCGCTGATTATTGGTCAAATTAGTAAAAATTGCAGGAAAGTTGCGGTGATTGGTCAAAATTGCAACACCGCCCTGAATTCACTGGGATTGGCTGAAGTTGCGTTGAAGTTGCAAATCGCAACATCGCAAATTCCTGGAGGGTCTGGTTATAGACCCTCCACCAGAAAAGTGACATACAGTGTGTCTTTACTGAGAGAAATTATATTGCACAATGAGTAACCACATGTATCCAGTGGTGGAAGCAGTAACTCACATTTCAATTTAAATACGGTACTGAGTCTGTCACTAGGGCTCTCAAGTTTTGAAGTTTGGTTGGAGTGAGATTTATATTGGGGGAGTGGGGGGTGACATTTGTGTCTAACCGTTGTGTCTAAAGTTTTCGTCTCTTCAGCCCTCCTTGCCTCATTTGCATGACATTAAGCTAAGCCCTCCCCCATCATGACTATCAATGTGCTCTGTCCAGGTCAGAATCATTCAATAATTTAATAATACACAGGATAATATGTTAAGTCAAAGTTTACTACAAAATTTACTTATAGTCAGGAAGTACTGATAGCAAAGTAAGCAATATAAAAAAAAAAAAAAAAAGTAATAAAATATGAAATACCAAGGTACAGGTATTTAAGGAGTATTTCACAGGAGGTAATACTGCTAAAATGAATTTCGTATTGCACATAATATAGCATAGTATATATATACACTATAGTACTATATATACTACGACGTGCTCTCTCTATATATATATAGAGAGAGAGCACGTCGATTTTGTACTGCACATATTATACAATGTATTATACAATGTAGACATAAAGAAGACAAAGAGACATGGTGGTAGAACAATGAGGTTCAGGAGAGTGTCCAGAGGAAGAGGTTAGCAAAGAAGAGATGGGACAGTGAGAGGACAGAAGAGAATAGACTATAGTACAGAGAGAGGGCAAAGGAGGTAAAGAGGGACGTGGCAAAGGCCAAACAAAAGGCATATGAGGAGTTGTATGATAGGTTAGACACAGAGGAAGGAGAAAAGGAGTTGTATAGATTGGCAAGACAGAGAAATCAAGCTGGTAAGGATGTACAGCAGGTGAGGTTGATTAAGGACAAAGATGGAAATGTAGTCACCAGTGAGGAAAGTGTGTTGAGTAGATGGAAGGAATACTTTGAGGAGTTATTAAATGAGGAAAATGAAAGGGAGCATAGAAATTAGGAGCCAGACACTATCAGGAAAAAGGTAGATCAGATCAGAAAGGATGAAGTTAGAAAGGCCCTAATGAGGATGAAGAGTGGAAAGGCAGTCGGTCCTGATGACATACCAGTGGAGGTATGGAAGTGCTTAGGAGAAGTGGCAGTAAATTTCCTGACTAGGTTGTTTAATGAAATTTTAACGAGTGATAAGATGCCAGATGAGTGGAGGAAAAGTGTTCTGGTGCCAATTTATAAGAAGGGTGATGTGCAGAGTTGTAGTAATTGCAGAGGGATAAAGTTAATGAGTCATACAATGAAGATTTGGGAGAGAGTAGTTGAGGCGAGGTTGAGGAAGGAAGTTGAGATTAGTGAACAACAGTTTGGTTTCATGCCCAGAAAGAGCACCACAGACGCAATATTTGCCTTGAGGATTCTGATGGAGAAGTACAGAGAAGGTCAGAAGGAGCTACATTGTGTTTTTATAGATTTAGAAAAGGCCTATGACAGGGTACCAAGGGAGGAATTGTGGTTTTGTATGAGGAAGTCAGGAGTGGCAGAGAAGTATGTTAGGTTGGTGCAGGACATGTATGAAAATAGTACAACAGTAGTGAGGTGTGCTGTTGGAAGGACAGAAGACTTCAAGGTGGAGGTGGGACTACATCAAGGATCGGCTCTGAGCCCCTTCTTGTTTGCTTTGGTGATGGACAGATTAACAGATGAGGTCAGACAGGAGTCGCCATGGACTATGATGTTTGCAGATGACATTGTGATCTGCAGTGAGAGTAGGCAGCAACTAGAAGAAAATCTAGAGAGGTGGAGGTTCGCATTAGAGAGAAGAGGGATGAAGGTCAGTCGTAGCAAGACAGAGTACATGTGTGTAAATGATAGGGAGAACAGTGGAACAGTGAAGTTACAAGGAGCAGAGGTGGTGAAGGTGGAGGATTTTAGATCAACTGTTCAGAGCAGTGGAGACTGTGGAAGAGAGGTGAAGAATAGAGTGAAGGCAGGATGGAACAGCTGGAGAAAAGTGTCAGGAGTGATCTGCGATAGAAGAGTGCCAGCTAGGGTGAAGGGAAAGGTTTACAGGACAGTTGTGAGACCAGCCATGATGTATGGATTAGAAACACTTGCAATAGGCAGAAGACAGGAGGCAGAGCTGGAGATAGCAGAGTTAAAGATGCTCAGATTCTCTTTAGGAGTGACAAGGATGGACAGGATCAGGAATGAGGCCATCAGAGGGACAACACAGACGGGAAGGTTTGGAGAAAAAGCTAGAGAAGCCAGATTGAGATGGTTTGGACATGTTCAGAGGAGGGACAGTGGATATATTGGTAGAAGAATGTTAGAGATGGAGCTACCAGGTAGGAGACAAAGAGGAAGACCAAAGAGGTGATTTATGGATGCAGTGAGGGAGGACATGGAGGTAGTTGGAGCCAGAGTAGAAGATACAGAAAACAGGGCGAGATGGAATAAGTTGATTCGCTGTGGCAACCCCTGAAAAAGGGACAAGCCGAAAGGAGAAGAAGAAGACATAATATAGCACAGTATAATATACTATGCTTTAAATAAATAAATAACAGTTAATAAATACATGCCATATCTATAAATAAACTTTTGGTCACATCAAAATGGACTTTAATAACAATTCAATAATTTCAACAAGCTAGCTTTAATTCCAAAAACAAAGAAAAGTGCACTTTCAAAGTTCTATTCAATAAATCAATTAGTATTGGCATTGCAGCCTAATTCATTCAAAAAAGTTACAAAAAGAAAACATTTAAGGTTCAAATCTGCCCCATAAGAACTACCATTCAAACCCTCATGGCTACATTAGCGCCAAGTCAAAAAAGTTACAAAAGTACCGAAACGGGTCAAATTGAATCAATATAAAGTATTTCTCTACCGCTATAGCCTATGGCAAAACGTTCAGCTTTTATATAAAGAGAGTGGAAATTAACCTAAAGAGACTTCTTGTTCGCACTGCTCACATTGTTTAAATGCTAGCGTTAGCATTAGCTTAGCCGCATTGTGAAAGGAGTTCTCACCACACGAGTCCTACAGTGAGCACCCGCACAACGCGATATGATCACCACACGAAAGCTGAATTAGTATTTAAACATGTCCTAAAGTCTATAAAGTCCATTTGATGCAGAAATATGATCATAATTATGACTCACCCCGTGTTGCAGTGTTTTCGGCGTACCTCCACATGTATTGTATGTTTCGGAGCCAAATCGCACTCTGTAGGGTGACATCAGGTAATTTGGTAAAATGGCTGCAAACTGTATCAAATGCATGCTACAACTGTACTTGATAGAAAACAATACATTTGATTGGTGTATGGTTGGTATCGTGGGCGGGACAATGCCACACTTACATACTGCTGAGGAGAACTGTGAGGTTAGTGGTCTGGCAGACAATTCTTTCTTGAAACTTATAAGGTTGATAAATCATTAAAAAATCGATCTACAGCTATAAAAAATAGTATAAATGCATGTTGTGTCAGCCTTTATCAGATATGATGCTGAATTTTTGCTTAGCTAAACTATTTTTCATGAAATTACTATTTTTGGTGGTGGCTCAATTTACCTTAATGTACTGAGGTAAATTGAGCCATGCATTTCAGCTAAAATGAGCCACCTTCAGAGTAGCTTTAGCTAATATTTTGATGGTATAGGCTATTAGCATAGCATTTTGATGATATGTAGGCCTGCTTATCCACATCTGTTCTATTTATCCCTCCTGGATATACTTTTGGGTTCAATCAATCAATCAATCAAACAATATTTATAAAGCGCTTTTCATACAAAATTGTAACACAAAGCGCCTTACAGTGGTTAAGGATTAGAAGCTTGATGCGTGAAAAGTCCCTCAGTCGTCCAGGTAGAATCCATGATCAAAGGAGAAGTTCAATTTGTCAACTGGACAAAGTTTGTTTGGTTAAAAACGTTTCGCCGCTCATCCGAGAGGCTTCGTCAGCTCTGGTTATTGTACTGGTTAGACCCTGCTTATATCTAGCTGCCGGGAGGCGCGTCTTACAATGACAAAGCTCTGAAAACGATCCCCCTGAAAACGATCTGAAAACGAGACAGATTAGGGGGGATCGTTTTCAGAGCTTTGTCATTGTAAGACGCGCCTCCCGGCAGCTAGATATAAGCAGGGTCTAACCAGTACAATAACCAGAGCTGACGAAGCCTCTCGGATGAGCGGCGAAACGTTTTCAACCAAACAAACTTTGTCCAGTTGACAAATTGAACTTCTCCTTTGATCATTAGAAGCTTGACTTTTATTGATCTCACACAGGAGAAGTTGTTCTATGTTAGACACGGGGACCAACCCCATGATTTTGTTATTTAGGCTTGGTCAGGCCCTAAGCTGGAGGAGTTTACCTATGGCACATGTTTGGGTTACCTATGGCACATGTTTGGGTTAGGGCCTGACCAAGCCGGGGAAACCGGAGTGCCCGGAGGAAACCCACCCAGACACGGGGAGAACATGCAAAACTCCACACAGAAAGGCTCGGGCGACCCGAACCTTCTTGCTGTGAAGCATGAGTGCTAGCCACTCAGCCACCGTGCTGCCAGAGGGAAAAAAAACAAAAACAAAAAACAAACAGTCAGACAAACAAACAGACGAACAAACAAACAAACAAACAGAGGACAAACAAACAAACAGAGGACAAACAAGCAAACAGACGAATAAGCAGACAAACAAACAAACAAATAAACAGGTGAACAAACAAATAAAAGAACAAACAAAAGACAAGCAAACAGACGACCAAAGTCAATCAAAGGCCAGGCTAAACAGGTGAGTCTTGAGCCCACTCTTAAAAACATGAACATTCTCTTTGGCCCTGAGGTCCTCCGGCAGTTCCATAGACGAGGGCCGTAGTCCTGGAAAGACGCCTCTCCGTGAGTGTATGTCCAATAAAGTACTAAAGTGCACTCACACACTCTCACACACACACACACACACACACACACACGTTATGTGATGTTATATTTTGTGTGTTAGAATTACTAATATGTTTTTATGTTAAATAAATGAATGTTTTGCTTTGCATTTTTTGTGGCTCATTTAAGCTGGTAAGTGGCTCAATTTAGCTGACCGGGTGGTTCATTTTACCTGAACACTGATCGTTAAAAAAATGTGGGACAGCTGATGTTTTATAAGCTGTAAAACCTAAATGATTAAATTTTATACAATAATTCAACCCTAAAATATTAAAGATTGTATTTATTAACTAAAATAAATATAAACCAGTGTCATAAATAGTTTTTTTTTACGAGTTTCCTAAGACATTAACCAAAATGTGGCTCAAATTACCTGATGTCACCCTACATGAGCTTCGGAGAAACAGACGTGTCCCGAACCTGTCCCCAAGGTCTCCCGAACGTGTCATGTGTCCAAGTAGAAGTTAAAAGTCCCTTTTCATGTCCATATTGTCTCAGTGCTTCTTACATATGCACGGCTCCTCACAGCTGATCAGCCTAAGGGGAAAACCCACTTCTGCACGCAACAGGATTGGCAGGCGCACGAGCTTGGCGAATATATGTTGATTTATACACACCCCCGTGTGATTCGCCAAAAACAAGCATTTTTGAAATTAAAAATGTATGTTTTTAACGTCACTAATGCTGTTATCTGAAACATGGAGAGGCTTCTTCATGATCTCAACTAGCACATTATGCAAAAAAACGAAAATCACAAATTACAAAAAAAAAAAAAAAAAAAAAAAAACACAAAAACTGCATTTTCTGAGAATCTGTCTCTGCGACATGTGCCCTCAGCTTCCGTGGCGCGTCACATTTTTTTCCAGGGAGCGATGGGGGGGTGCGAGTGAGGTTTCTTTTGCTGAAAACGGCGCAGTACCTGCATAACTAACTCTTCGGAGCCACACAGACTGATTTTCTGGGCACAGAAGCACTGTGACCAGTGGCTAGAGTTTTGAATTGCTTAACAAAATTTCAGCATGAGAAATACCATGTGTGGTGTGTGAGCGTATGAACTCGTTGAATTGCGTGTGTCACATTCTCAAGCCCTGTCCGCACGACAACGTTTTTTGGTGGAAACGGGGAAGTTTGTGTTCGTTTGGGCCTGTCGTCCACACAGTGCCGGTGTTTTGGGGGGGTGTAAACGGTGTTTTTTAAAAACGGGTTCCAGAGTGGAGAAGTCGGAGAACGCTGGGGGTCGCGTTGTCGAGTGGGCGGGTAAAACGCGACTATTGGGAAAACATGACATCACATGACCAGTAACCTTGCGCATTTGGCCGGTAACGACCAGATAACAACAACCATGGCGGACAATGGAGTTGAGTTTGTTATGCGGACATTTCTAAGTTTATTTGCACTGTTGCGTCAAAACCTGTTGATCTACTATGCAGTGCAACCCCAGCGGAGACGCATGCACAATTACGCACGTTGTGGCCTGGCAGTACGCATGACACACGAGTGTTTGCCAATTCAAAGCTAAACACGTATTTTAAAACTGGAAAGATCCCATCAATGAAAAGGCAGATAGTGGACAATGAGGAGCCCATACCAATTTGAGTGTGTTGTGTGCTGTAAATAAAGAAAAAGAGCAACCATTTCTTGTCTTTTTTACTGAATGAAAATTTACCTTTTACAAACAGGCACATGCAGTATCACACACAAAAATATATAAAAGCATTTCTGTTTTCTTTACACAAATTCACACAACTATATAGCTGCCTGTTGGTGATGGTCCCCGGTTGTATATTCTCGCAGAAAAGCCAACATAATTTCTGAGTATGTTTAACATTCCCGTATTAAGATCCAAACAAGCATTTTGCCTAAATAACACGAGCAAGGTTAACGAGAGTTGTACTTGTTAATGTCTAATAAAACGATAGCAAGTAATACTATCGATTTATAGGCAAAAACTCGGCTCACGCAGCGCAAACCTTCGTTCTCTGGCGTCTATGTTAGGGACCGTCAACATTTTCACATTACCGGAGTAAGTCCCTGCTACATTGGTGGAGCAGGGGGACAAAATACATTCCCGTTTGTTGACGGTCCCTAAAGTACACGTGTTTGCTTGTTTACGAAAGAGAAAGGACTTTATGCGCATGTGCTCTTTGTAGTATTGCGTGTCTGGGGGCTCAGGCTGTTTCCTGTTTACAGCGCCACTTATCGGTGTGACATATGTACTACATCGTTTTCACTCAGCGCTCCGTGTTCGCCTGGACGCGAATATTTACTGATCCAACACGTGTGTGGACGCGCATTTTTCCCAGCCCGTATAAAATAAAAAAAACATTGTCGTGCAGACAGGGCCTCAAAGCGTGAGACTTGAGAGCGCTGCTGTCACTGTAAAGCATCACTCAAGCCAAACAAAAAATACATTTTAAGAATTACTAATGCAACTCCTACAAACTGTTTCACAATGATTCACTTCACGGATGAGGAGCTATTTCTGCCTTGGGGCGGTTTGAAGGATGTCAGGCTGCCATTCTGTGCCAATAGGGTCCTCTAGATACTACCTGTCAGACAAAAGGCTCTGTGCACGCTAGCTAACTCACTGTCACTTTTATTAAAATCGTAAAATATAAAATAAACAACCTATTCAAATTTGAATTAATTAAAGTCAAGACTATCCAGTTGTTTTAAAGTGTAAAATATTTGAGTTCGTGGTGTTGTTTTAATATTTATTATGCCTCAAAATTAGCATTAGCGTATTCATTTTATTTGTGTGCTTTTTTAATATGGCATGAGTCACATCCACCCACAGCTCTGTCTAATGGTTTATCTTTAAAAATGTTTTCATTTTAGCACGACTCAGCAACAACAACAACAAAAAACATAAATGCACAATTGGACAGGAAGTAGTGATGCTAACAGTGTGGTGGCTGGGTGCTAATGTGCACAGAGCCTATTATAATAAAGACCAAATAAAAGAGACACCCTTGGACATGCTTCTGTTGTTGATTAAAGATTGTCTGCAACTTTTGTACCATTTTAGCCTCTGACTCACACACATGTTGCAGAGGTTTCAACCACATAGAGCTGATTCTTCTTTGTCAGCAGAAAACAGCACACAGCCACCAGGGCTCTCAAGTCTCAGGCATTGAGAGTGTGACACACGCAATTGTCACACATGGTATTTCTCACGCTGAAATTTAGTTATGTAAGTCAAGCGCAGCGCTTCTGTGGCCAGAAATCGGTTCAGGCACTACGCGGTTTCAGCGCCATTCGTCCCCCTCCCTCCCACCCCCCGCTCCTTGCAGAAAAAAAATAGTCACTCGCAACCCCTCCCCCCGGAAATTACGCAGTCACACGCACGACCCCGCTCGAAAGTTGAGAGCCCTGCAGCCACACAGGTGCAGGGCAGAGTATTGTCTAAAGTTTTCTCTAAATACAGTAGAGGAGGTGTGAACAGAGCCCAGGCCTTTGTACTGTTGATGACCTGCTTTTATCAATGACACATTTACACCCCGGCTGTAGCTGCTGTAGCTAACAGATACACTGAGAGGTTACTTCAAAATGTGTTGTTTTTGGCAAACAGCACAGATTGTAAATAAAATACTGCTTTGTATGTATGAGCTGGTTTAATGGGGTCATGGCGCTAGAATGGCGTAGAATCATGGCAAATGAGTGGTTGGCTGCTTTTGTGGCTACCTGGTTCACACACACACATTTTTGAGACTTTTTTTTTTAAGTTCAGTTTTTGACATAATATGGTGGGAATTTAAACAACTTAGAAGTGCAGCATGTGCAGTTCAAAGGACACAAGCAAGGGACTGTTAGATTATGTGAAATGAGCTGTTTGTTTTTTTGTATCCATGGAGACTGTGCAAGAGGCTAGATAGATATATTAAGTGAGATAGATATTTTAAGTTAAGTTAAGGAGCTAGCTATGGACATGCTAGAGGCTTTTTACACCATATCTGGTAACAAATGTGGCAGAAGACCTTCCAGAGAATACTTTGAGGGAATGAACTATATCATCAACTGAAACACCAGAGCGGAGTAAAAAAGTTCCTGTTGTCTTCACCTGGCTCCCCCTGGAGGCTGTTGTTGCAGGACACAGGAGGGACACTTGTGGCTCTTCCTCTCCTCAAAATAAACACTGAGACGCAAAGGCCACTGAGAAGAACAGTGTAAATGTTGCTGCAGCAAAAGTTAAATTTCCCTTGGGATGAATACAGTATCTCCAGTCTCTCCCTCTCTCTCTCTGTGTCTTAAACTCCATAGGCTTCCTTCTCTTGAATTTAATTTTCTTTTGCTTTGTTTGAAAAAATGAACCATTTGTTTCCTCAGATCACTATTGTCAATAAGATTTTCCTTGTCCTACGATGCATTTTGCTTCACTCAGTTAATTTCGTCCTTTGTTGTTGCCCATACAAAAGCACAGCTCATAAGTGAAAGTGGGCTTGTTTCCTGTGTGGTGCTGCTTTGGGACAGAGGCGTGTTGAAATGAATCACCGTGGTGACAGATGACCTCTGACAGCTCACGTGCTTCTACAGATCACGTTCTTTTACATGGGTGTGAAGTATAGGGGAGATATGATCTAAAATGTTATATTGTCTGAAACATAACAGTTGTTTTGATGTAATGCAAATTACAATATGAACTTTATTAACTATGAAAAGAAATTGTCAAAAAAGCTGCAAGAAAAGTGTTGACAGGTGAAATATGACACAGGACACATATGACACATATGACACAGGTGACACGAGAAGATTTGCACAAGATGGGATGGGATATTAAAGGTGCATTCTGTAACTTGTCTGCTGGAGGGTCCATCACCTGCTTGTCTCAGAAGAGATGTGCTTGGAATGTTCCACAGTATGGTCATAAGCTTTTGAACTTCCATGGAGACTTGCCAGACAAATAAAAGGTTAGGTTTCTAGAGAGACTCGCAGTAAGAATTTTTAAGATTTCTTTTTAGCAATAAATAAAACCTGTAGCTGAATAAATGAAAGACATTTATTGGAGGAACACAGTGCACCTTTAAAAATGGTAAATGGTAGCTGTTAACTTGAAAACTAATACTTGACATCACAAGGTGGAACAGAACATTCTGAGTTTTGGAAATGTAGACAGACTAATAGTAAAGTATTACTCAGATAAGTGTGAATTAAACAAAACACAACTCCACATATTTTTTTTTTATAAGGTACCAGCATTATAACACAGCTTAAATTGAGTAAATTCTGTGTAATAGAGAATCTTTAAATGCCAATGTAACCTTCATTCCTAAAGATGATATTTCTGCATTTTTGCAATCTGGTAATTCTTATTGGGAGTGTGTAAATGCATGTGTACAAATGTATGTATTGTGTGAGGGAGGCCACAGATTGTCAGTTAGTGTTTCCCATTAAACACCTGGCCATGCTCAGGGCTCCTAACAGCAGAGGTAATTATGGTCTGGATTCACTGATCCCCTCAAACCCACTTCCTGCTCTGGAGCTCCACACCTCACCTCAGTGTGGAGCAGGGTTATGGCTCAGGACAACATCAAATACACTGTCACCAAAACTGCTATTACAGATTAACCTGCAACATGAAATGACCTCGTTTTAGGTCTTCAGTCTTTACATTTGGGACCCTGACTGTCTGGCCGCAGATAAGCTACGATATCAAAATAAGATAAGATAAGACTTAATAAGACTTAATAAGAGATAGAAAGAGAGAAATACATTGCTGATTCTGAGAGAAATTCAAGTTTTGCTGTACATTTACACTGCTCTGAGTCACCTTTGTGTCTCAGTCAAAAGTCTCAGTGCAGTTTAACAGGAGGACTAGTCAGGTAGGGTCAGGAGATCTGTGTCAGGGCAGATTAAGGAGGGAAAGAGACAAAAGTGTCCCTCCTCTGTCTCCTGCAGCATCACAGCAGCGTCCAGGGGGAGGAAAGGCCTCACTCCACTTTGTTGTTACCACTGGTGATGAAATAGGAATGAAATTATCCATGGGTCCTAATAAAGACACATAACCTGACCTTAAGATCTTATCTTCCCCAGCATAAACATTACTACATCTACACAGGACTTGGTTTCCCATTATAACATCAACTTACACACCCTTCTTAACACCCACCCTCCCCTCAAAACTAGATCCGTTTCCTTCTCCCGCTCTGCACCTTGGTTCACCTCCACACACCGACAACTCAAAGCTAAAGGACGACAACTGGAAAGACTCTACAATAAAACTGGACTCACCATTCACAAAGAAATGTACAATAACCATGTCATGTTATACAAGGACAGTCTATCTTCAGCCAAAACCGCATACTACTCTGGACTAATTCACTCAAATCAAAATAACACCAGGACCCTGTTCTCAATCCTTAATAACATTACCAAACCCCCCGACTCACTCCCTTACCACTTACAATCCACTGACTTCTGCAACTCACTCATGTCCTTCTTTACATCTAAGATCACTAATATCCACCAACAGCTGATTTCATGCGGAGCTGCAGTTTCTACAGTTTACTTTACCCCTGCTTCATACCCCGGTACCCAATTTTCCAGCTTTACCCTCCCTTCTGTCATGGACATCATTGAAATTATTAAAAAATCCAAATCCTCCACCTGTCCCCTTGACCCACTCCCCACAGCCCTTGTTAAAACCTGCCTCCCTGTACTAGCTCCCCTCATCACCAATATTATCCACTCTTCTCTCACCTCTGGCACTGTCCCCTCATCACTCAAAACTGCCATAGTCACTCCAATTCTTAAAAAACCTGGAATAGACCCCAACGATTTCAATAACCTCCGCCCCATTTCCAACCTACCCTTCATCTCCAAAATTCTTGAAAAGACTGTTGCCTCTCAACTTCACACCCACCTCAGCAATAACAATCTGTTTGAACTATTCCAATCAGGCTTTCCACCCCTCCACAGCACAGAAACTGCACTAATAAAAATCACCAATGACCTCCTTATAGCAGCTGATACTGGTTCACTTTCCATCCTCATCCTCCTTGATCTTACCGCAGCCTTCGACACCATCTCCCACAGCACCCTCCTCCATAGACTATCTTCAATCGGCATTACTGACACCCCCCTCACCTGGTTTACCTCATACCTCACCGACCGCACACAGTATATTCATCTCAAATCACACACATCCAACACCTTTCCTGTCTGCGCGGGGGTGCCCCAGGGCTCTGTCCTGTCCCCTCCTCTTTATCATCTACATACTCCCTCTTGGCCATATCTTCCGTAAGCATAACATTCATTTTCATTGCTACGCGGATGACACCCAGCTCTACCTTTCCTCCAAACCCTCCTCATCACTCCCACCATTCTCCCTTACCCTCTGCCTACAGGAAATCAACTCTTGGTTCTCCTCCAACTTCCTAATGCTCAATAGTTCCAAAACAGAAGTCCTCCTAGTAGGCACTCCATCCACACTCTCCAAATCTAACAGTTTCTCCATTAACATTAATAACTCAACTGTCCATCCCTCTCCTCAGGTCAAGAGTCTGGGTGTCATCCTCGACAGCACACTTTCATTTCATTCACACATCAATAATGTCACCCGGTCTGCATACTTCCACTTACGCAACATCTCTCGTCTCCGCCCCTCCCTCACTCCTCACACCACTGCCGTCCTAGTCCACAGCCTTGTCACCTCCCGCATCGATTACTGTAACTCTCTTCTTTTCGGTCTCCCCAACAAATCCCTTCAGAAACTGCAGCTCCTACAGAACTCTGCAGCCCGGATCATCACTCGGACCCCCACTATCCATCACATCACCCCCGTACTACAACAACTCCACTGGCTCCCCATAAAACAGCGAATTCACTTCAAAATACTCATTACCACATTCAAAGCATTACACAACCTAGCCCCACCATACATATCTGACCTCATCCACATCGCCACTCCCTCCCGCACCCTCCGCTCTTCCTCCTCTCTTCAGCTCTCTGTCCCCTCTGCCCGTCTCGTCACCATGGGGAGCAGAGCCTTCAGCCGCTCTGCTCCTCAGCTCTGGAACTCTGTCCCTCCTGACCTCCGGAATATAGACTCTCTCCCACTCTTTAAATCCAGACTCAGAACCCACCTGTTCAGACTGTCCTACCTCTCATAGCCAATCACTCCACTCGGATTTTGTTTTTATCTTGTTTTATATGTTTTATTGTATTGTTTGTTTGTGCTTTTTTTTCATTTTAACCTTGTACAGTGTCCTTGGGTGTTCTGAAAGGCGCTTTTAAATAAAATGCATTATTATTATTATTATCTTGCACTTGACAACATCTTGTTCAAACTATAATAATTAAATACAAGCAACTATTGACTTCAAAATCACAGAAAACCAATCACGAACACTGTTGTATGGTCTTGCAGCTCAGTGTGAGTAGTTAGATAATTATCTCTTTTGAAAAAATTTAAAAAATAAAAACTAACCACATGTCTGATTAGAACATGATTGCACAGGTTTGTAAGGCAGGCTCGGAGATCTCGGGGGCTTGGGTGTTTTAATTATATTATTTATGTAGTGGTTTATAAAGGTACAGGGCGGTACTAAGACTGAGGGGCATTTAACATCAGTCAAATCAAAACATGTCTTGTCACATTACGATCTCCTACGTTCTCACGCACTTTCAACCTAAATTACTTTACTTGCAATCGTTCATCAATATTTCATCACAAGCAATAAAAGCATAAAATATAAAAATATTTAATTATATTTGTCATGTGCAAGGTGTAAAAAAAAAAACTTAAAATGTAATTGATGTTACAAATGTATATGGTGTTTTGGGGTGTAGCAATTAATATTGATCTAAAATGACGTGACGTGAAGTTGGCCCCCCATCAAACGCACACCTACCCAAAAACTATGTAATTCGTTTGTGCTTCATTTGTGCTGTTTTGTGCTGCAAAAAGTTTTGTTTGTGCTGCTTTAGTTTTTGAGATATTAATGATTCTTTTATAGGTCAAATTGGAGTCAGCCAGCCCCCCACGAAGCTAAAAAATACTCTAAAATGGCCCAAAATGGTGTCAATTGTTTGTGCTTCGTTTGTGCTGTTTTGTGCTGCAAAAAGTTTCGTTTGTGCTGCTTTAGTTTTTTTATAGGTCAAATTGGGGTCAGCTAGCCCCCCACTAAGCTTAAAAATGCTCTAAAATTGCCCAAAATGGTGTCAATTGTTTGTGCTTCGTTTGTGCTGTTTTGTGCTGCAAAAAGTTTCGTTTTGCTGCTTTAGTTTTTGAGATATTAATGATTCTTTTATAGGTCAAATTGGGGTCAGCCAGCCCCCCACGAAGCTTAAAAATGCTCTAAAATTGCCCAAAATGGTGTTAATCATTTGTGCTTCGTTTGTGCTGTTTTGTGCTGCAAAAAGTTTTGTTTGCGCTGCTTTAGTTTTTGAGATATTAACGATTCTTTTATAGATCAAATTGGGGTCAGCCAGCCCCCCATGAAGCTTAAAAATGCTCTAAAATGGCCCAAAATGGTGTCAATTGTTTGTGCTTCATTTGTGCTGTTTTGTACTGCAAAAAGTTTCGTTTGTGCTGCTTTAGTTTTTGAGATATTAACGATTCTTTTATAGATCAAATTGGGGTCAGCCAGCCCCCCATGAAGCTTAAAAATGCTCTAAAATGGCCCAAAATGGTGTCAATTGTTTGTGCTTCATTTGTGCTGTTTTGTACTGCAAAAAGTTTCGTTTGTGCTGCTTTAGTTTTTGAGATATTAACGATTCTTTTATAGATCAAATTGGGGTCAGCCAGCCCCCCATGAAGCTTAAAAATGCTCTAAAATGGCCCAAAATGGTGTCAATTGTTTGTGCTTCATTTGTGCTGTTTTGTACTGCAAAAAGTTTCGTTTGTGCTGCTTTAGTTTTTGAGATATTAACGATTCTTTTATAGATCAAATTGGGGTCAGCCAGCCCCCCATGAAGCTTAAAAATGCTCTAAAATGGCCCAAAATGGTGTCAATTGTTTGTGCTTCGTTTGTGCTGCTTTAGTTTTTGAGGGGGGGCTGGCTGACCCCAATTTGACCTATAAAAAAAACTAAAGAGAACATGCAAATTCCACACAGAAAGGCCCAGGAGACCCGGGGATCTAACCCAGACCATGCATGCAAACTCCACACAGAACCGCCTGGGCGACCCGGGGATCGAACCCTGAACCTTCTTACTGTGAAGCATGAGCACTAGCATTAAACAATCTTTTCTAATTCTCCGGTTTCCCCCATCAACCCAAAACATGCACCATAGGTAAAATCCTCCAGCTTAGGTTCTGACCAAGCTGAAGCAAGAAGATCATGGAGATGGTCCCTGGGCGCAGAAGTGTGCTGCCCACTGCTCTTAACAACAGGATGGGTTAAATTAGGGGTCGGCAACCTTTACCACTCAAATTTTGACCCATTTCACACAGTAAAGAAAACTTTTGAAATTTAAAATGAAATAACACTGCATATAAAGGCTTTTTTTTTTGCCTTTGTGCCATAGAATTACATTTTGAATATGAACAAACTAAAATAAAATACATTTTAATTAAATACAGTGGTCCCTCGCTGTTTCGCTGATTTTTTTAATAGTGTATGAACTGAACACGCATTGTGTTCTGCATCCTGATTGGCTAAAGGACTGTAGACCTTTGTCTTTGTCAGTCATTCTCCTCCATGTCTGCTGTACAGAATGCGTTCAGTTTGCCAAATTTATTTAAATGTTCGATCTGAAGCAGTGAGGACTGAGCGGTCTGGCATTTGGGCACATGCCAGAAGGGCCGAGGCCGTGCTCTATTACGGATTTGACCACGTGTCCGTGCGCTCACTTCTCCGGGTGGTCAATGCGCATCGGGAAGTAGCGGCAGTGTTTCCGCATAACGAACTGGTGGAACCTGGAGCCAGGCGGCGGAACCAGTCCTGAGAGCGCACGGATGCGTTCTCACTACAGTTCTGTGTTTGGTGCAGAGCTGTAGAACCCCTACCCCCCCCCCCCCCGTTCCACAGACTACGGGGCCACTTGTAGGTGTAAATTGGCAGGGCCGATGATCCCAGTCCGTCACTGCTCTGAAGTGCTGTATGTTTGCAAGTTTTCTCCCCAACAAAACCTGCAACAGCGCAGCGGTGCCAGGCGCCCCGGTCAGAGGGACTGTGAAATACACGCAATATAAAGCTGACTACTTCACGGATTTTGCCTATCGTGGGTTATTTCTACAACGTAACCCCCATGATAAACGAGGGACCGCTGTACTGAGCCGCATCAGAGAGATCAAAGAGCCGCATGTGGCTCCGGAGCCGCGGGTTGCCGACCCCTGGGTTAAATGCAGAGAAGAATTTCTCCAGTGTGAGATCAATAAAGTGTTTTTTTTTTTTTTTTTTCTTCACACATGTATGAGTAATCCTTTATTATTCTGTCTACATCTCCCAAGCTCAAAATATTGTGTTCCACCTTGTCATGTCAGGAAGTGGTATGTTTTTAAGTTAAAGGTCCCAATGTCTAAACTGAGCATTTGCGGTCCTTTTCTGCGAAAAAAAAACACAGCTCAAACGGGCGATTCTGAACAAGACAACTATGTGACGTCACACTGAAAAATTCAGCTCCACCCCCCGTCTGGATGTCTACCCACGTCTCTGTAAATCACGCCCAGAGAGTTTGGACCGCGAATGAGCTACGCAATGCGAAATGCGTTTTTTTATTTGCCTGGGGGCACGTGCGAGTGTTTCTAGGCTTGGAAGTCCTTTATCTGAGCCTCTGGACATCTGAAACAGCAGTGGTTTAATTTTATTTTCTGTGAAAATGTGTTTTTTTCATTGAAAAGGCTCTCCTTTCCTCCTCCGCTCTTAAAACACGGAAGTGGGGCCAGCACACAGCGCACAGCGCATTTGGCCCCCCACCCGCTCCTCTAACCTATCTGTCACTGGGCAAAATAAGCTAGAATCCGGATGTGTTTGGACTGGATATTTTATATGACACGCCACATATCCGGACCAGTTTTTCACCATATCCTTATTTCTTGAGAATCCATGAAAATATTGACGTATTTGGACTCCGGATTTCACTGGGTACAATATCTGTTCGTATCCGGAGATATTTTGGCACTCATGTCTCTCTCATGTGATCCCCGGACTGCCCTCAGGGCTGAGCGAGTATGCGCAGCCTCGACTGCAGACTGAGTCACCACACTCCGAACCGCACTCGCTGAATTGGGAAACGCAGCAATGTTAGCCGTGCTCCTGGCGGACAAGTTTGTGGTCACGTTTTGATGGGGAGGTGAACAATCCCACTATCAGAGATGTTTTAAGGTAAGTTGAAATATCAGAATTGCTATTTGGCGGGTGAATGTTTGGCGTTAGCTACACAGTTAGCCTGCCATTCGTTGATAACTTGGGATGACAAGCTGGTTGATGGAATGATTGGGACATAATGTATCATCAGTAATATGAATGTATAACATGTAATGGCGTCGATGTCTGATTTTCGACATACGCAGGGGATGAATTTCAAAATCCCACTTGTGTAAAAATGGAGAGTAATCTGCTAGCTAAATGTAGCTTTCTAGCTAGCGTGACACTGCGATCTATCTTTTTGTAGCAGCTAGCCTACATAGGTTTCCCACCCAAGTTTTTAGCGTAATAATCTGTGGGTAAAAATACGCTATTTCTTAGTCCATTACCATACAAACCAACTGGGGGCTTTGTGAAATAGGGTGGGTTTTAGAGCTGCCAGGAGACTTGAAGGTAATATGTAGGATTGTGGCCAGAGTAGGTAAGTACATTGCAACTGTGCTGCTTATTTCCTAAATCTTTTCATGAATATTTAGTCAAAGTAAATAAGTAATAAAATTATAGTTACTAGTATGACCAATTAAGTAATAAATAAAATTATAGTTACTAGTATGACCAAAGTAGTTCTGCAGATTAAAAAATGTCTATTACTGGAAATTCAAAATGACAGACATGGAAAAGATTTCTTTCCTTTCCCAGTCAAAATTAATACTTAGAATTTGATGGTGGTGGTAAGTATTCATGAAAAGGTAACATTTGTGAATGAGCAGCATGCATTCTGGAAATAAACTACCTTTTAAACATGTGTGTGACAAAACGGATTTGTACAGTCATTGCTTTTGCCCCAAGATATATGTAGCTACATCGCAAACATTACAAAAGACAATGAGATGTTGAAATTAATGTTTCTGAATGCTGCAGGGCAATCGGTGACCTTCGCAGTTCAGTGGATGACCTGAGAAAGGAACTGAGGACCATGCAGGATGCCATGATGCAGCAGCAACACTCCCGCATGACCCAGGAGAACCACAAAGTCCCTTTGGAGTTGGCGGTAACACTTGATTGTGTGTTTTTGAGAATAGGACACAAACTGGACTCATGTATGTGTCCCATAACTAGGCTGACATCATTATCCACTGTTTCTTTCTATATTGGTCGTCTTAACCACATACAGTTGTATAATGATTTTTTCTTATTCAGGCACGGGTGAGGCGCTTTCACCGTGGGCTTGGGGAACTGCAGTGGATACCCTTATAAATGAACATATACCAGTGAGTGAGCCTACGAGTCTCCAATGCTGGCCAGCCCACACGTGTGTAAAGTTCACAGTGGTGTGTGCGAGGGTTACAGTTTGTGATGAACCTCAGAGAGGCATGATACACACAATCTAACACTTACGCTTATAAAGAAAGCAGGGTCCATCACTGGTGTGTTTTAGTACTGTGGAGCAAATCTTAAAGGAGTGGGTGATTGAGAGGTGAATAGGGAGAAGTGTAAGGATGACCACCCACTGTACATCATGTTCACTAAAAGTGGTAGGAGCCAAAGGCTCCTCCTACCTAGGTGCTCCACTAGATTTAGGAGGTCTTTTGTTCCTGCAGCAATCAGACTTTTCAACAATAGCTGAGCACTATTTTAATGTTGTGGTTCTTTTTGTATTTCTATGATGGGATGTCACTTATTTATTTTTAGCTCTTTATTTTTTATCTGTTACACTAACTTGTGTCAGTGTCTTACTGTTGCGTGTGTATATGTTGTATGAATGGTCAGGTGGCATAATTTCCCCTTTGGGGATTAATAAGGTCTACTCAATCACTCAAAAGTCTGTTAACTCTACTTCTTACTGTCTTGCAGAAGCTTGAAATAGGTTCTATGAACACCTGAAGGCCCCCCAAAAAATGGACCTAGCTGGGAGGACCGATGAAGTAAAGAAGAAAAAAATGAACAGCCGACGTGACCGGGTAGGTAAAACAACCCCCAACACACCTCACCCTGATTAAGGCCGTAGGGCTGATTCACATTGGTGATCTTATTAGCCCACATAAAAGATTGTTTTGGACTTTTTACAGTAAATCAACTCAAGTGCCTTTTTCCCCTTTATTTTTTGTTGGCATCACTATCTTTGATCACTGCTTGACCAAAGAAAAAAAATCCAGTTGATGGT
The DNA here is from genome assembly GCA_036785185.1 of Paratrypauchen microcephalus. Lineage (NCBI taxonomy): Eukaryota > Metazoa > Chordata > Actinopteri > Gobiiformes > Gobiidae > Paratrypauchen > Paratrypauchen microcephalus. The sequence goes on along the minus strand of JAVJIX010000099.1, from coordinate 59,887 downwards.
TGTGAAATTCTTCCTGGCTGCCATGAACTATTATTTGGGTGCAAGCATTGAAATTCAGGTAGGTCTGCATTCTACATTCTTTTGAAATGTGTTGCTTAATATTGCCCTCTCCTGTGTAGCTTTTCAAGCAGCGGCTTCAGGTGGCCAAGGACCTCCTTGATGACGATGACCTGCAGTATCTGAAAGGAGCCGAACTCTATTCAACCGCACGCCGGGAGTTAAAGTTAAAGGTATTCAATCACATTTTCACAGACGAACTTTGAGCGCATCTCATTAAAGAGACAAATATTTACCGTGAACAGACCGAACGTGATCACACTCCAGCGAGGGCAAAGACGCTTAAGTGGTCGAATGTAACTGTCCCTGAAATGAAGACGTTTATTGGGCTATGTATCGGCATGGGTCTACTTGTTCTGCCTGCACAGAGAGATTATTGGAGACACACCAAAAATCTCGTCAAGACTCAGTTCTCTGACGCCATGGCAGATTCTATGCTATATGGAGGTAAGAACTAAAATACTGATTGATTGTGATAATTATGTAATAACAAACGGTGATTATTAATATTATCAGTGCAAATTACATTTTTTCTAATTATGTAGCATTTCATGTTTACATCTTTAGGCATAATGATGAGAGAGGTATTGGTATTATGCATTGAACTTTTATTCAACCATAATCATGCATACAAATATAATACAAAAATAGATACATACATACTAGGGGTGTGAATCTTTCACTCACAAAACGGTTCGATTCGAATCTCGATTCACAGGCTACGATTCGATTCAGGGACGATTCATAAAATTAGTAAACGATCCGGTATGATTCGATTCGATACGATTCGATCCGATCCGGTTCGGTTAATTTCGATTCAGTACAAAGGTAGATAAGGTAGATATCAAAAATTTTAAAAGTAGTTATAAAACAAGCAAGTTGCCTATTAAAGGCAAAAATCTGAATGAATCAGAATTAGTGCTTCAGTCACAGTTTCAGTAACTGTATAAAAGTGCAACATATCACTGACAAGAAGATAGATATTACTAGGCAGTTATAGAAAACACTAGCATGTTAAATCCAACATGTCTTTTTATGCCTGTAATTAACTTTTCTTAACAAAAAAAAAAGAAAATCAGAGAGAGCTCTTAACACTGAATAATACTTTCTCTCCATCTCATAACATTACCTCAGTCTCCTTTGAGACAAAAATCATCTGTGTGTGTGTGAAGTATTTAATACAGAAATGCACCAATTCTGATTATACATTGTATTTTCCACACAAAAGTAAATTAGCCAAGTCAATTTTAGCCCAAATCAAATATACATTGCCAATACATGAATGTTGTCTAAATAAATCACCCAATCCACTAACCGTGACAATAAAAACGCTAGTATCATACAATTGTTATGGTTTATAGCTGCTATGCAGACTACTGAGCCGATAGTGAAACATCAGACCGACAGTGAAAGTTTTATCAACGCGACACAACACTGGCACAAAAGTTAACCACGTATAGGAACCATGTCCATAAATAGCGGTAGCGCACCAAATTAATTTAACCACAGCTCAATAAAAGGAAACTTAGCTTAGCTTACCGATAGAGTAGATCTCCTGACGAGACGAGGCGGCGGGAAACCCGCCCTCCGCACAATGCGAATTGGGACACGGCTATACAGTGCAAACATTTTGTGCTCGCTTCCGCATATAGCCCGCGCCCGCTCACATGATTGGCAGTTAACCGGCCAATAAGCTTCAACCCCAGGTAAGTGAACCACCCACCGTTCGCGAAAGAACGCAAACACACACAGCGCGGCTTCTGCGCCATGAGAGCGACCACTCAGGAGCCGAGAACCGATTCTTGGCCGTAAATCCGGTGCATCGGACCTTTCGTAGTGAATTTGGACCGATCCGGGCTCCGCTGATCGGTACACTCAGATCGCAGAGGTCACAGACCGATAACCGATCCAAATCGGTTAATCTTTACACCCCTAATACATACCATCATACAAATACAAGCTGTAACACAAGAGAACAATGTAATTTACAGTACCTGTAGACATTTAAAAAATACATAATATTTTTATTCATCACATACACATAGTTTGCGGTGCCATCTTATTTACAATAGACGGAATATCTCACAAAGCCACAGTACAATGTAAATGATGCTGTTTTATATTATACTTTCATCCAAGGTGACTTTCCTGTGTCTGTTTCTGCATTTTCAGTCAATCGAAGGCAAGAGGGAGCCATCCAGCAACAGGTGGAAGTGCCAGCTTGCCTTGCAGATTATCAAAAAAATATGAAAGGTTTGTTTGCCTTTTTGGTTTTAGGGCAAAATATGTGACTATATAATTATTTATTATGTTTATTTTGCACTGTTGCCTTGTGAGTGTGGAATGTGTGCTGTGTGTTCCAGGCGTCGATCTGCTTGATCAAATGGTTGGCTACTATGGGTTCCAGCATCGAACGAAGAAGTGGTGGAGGCGAGTGTTTTTCTTCTTCTTGTCTGTGTCCTGCCACAATGCATACATCGCTGCAAGACCTGCCTTCAGCAGAAAGTACAGAGGGTACAAGAACTGGCTGGAGGACTTGGCAGAGGAGCTTATTACACCAATGACAACAAGGGCTGTTCCTGTGACCTCTCCCCCTCCATGTTCTCTTCCTCCACCTCCACCCGACTATAGGACGTTTGGGGGCCATAGTAGCCACACCACCTCCACAACATGACTGTGGAAAGATATATGACAAGCGCAAGCTGTGCCGGAAATGTCAACTGGTTCCAGAGAACGAGAAAGTAGGTGGGCCAACAGTCTTTGGATGCAAACAGTGCAAACTACCTCTGCACATTGAGTGCTTTGGCAAGCACTATCGCTGGTATATGTAAGGGATGTAACCTGTGCAGTATGTAGTGCACTTCATCTTACTGCCTTATGGCCTTGGGACACTTTATTTTTTTACAGTTTTGACCTGAATAAGAGCTGTTCTTTATTTCTTAAAACTTGAAAATATTGTGCACTGTACATGTTGTGACTGTTTTCTTTTATTTTTTTCCATATTATTGTGTTTCTGGATTATTTTATATTTTTTTCTTAAGGTGTAGAATAATAAGCCACACTTCTCATGAAACCCACAAGTGTAAGCTTTCAAATACTTTTGGAATTTTGTCTCTGTGCTTCACAGGCTGAGAAATCACTTATTTAATAGGCGTTGACATTGTTGAATTTCTCAGGATCTCACCCTTAAGATTTTCAGGCCTTTTTCCCCAGGCGTTTTAGGTCTAAATGGGTTAATTAATAAAGACAACTTTATCAAACACAACTTTATCAAACGTTCTTGTCTGTTGTATAAATTGTATTAGTGACATTGGCAGAGGTGGAAAAATGCAGAAAAAATGTGATTTAAGTATCTTTACTTGCTTAAAGCCTACTGAATTAAAAGTACCCATCTAAAAATCTACTTGAGTAAAATGCGTGAAAAGTCCCTCAGTCGTCCAGGTAGAATCCATGATAACAGGAGAAGTTCAATTTGTCAACTTTTTTTGTCAAAAAAGAGAATCCTTCTCTGAACAGAAATGGTGGAGTCAGACATAATTTGCATCCCATCTACAATTCCATTCTTAAGCCTAGATCAAGCAAACAGGGAAACAATAGGGCTAGCCAGGTCAGGGCCAGAGGTGTGAAAAACAGGCGTGTAGGGATGAATAGGGATCGTTAGCTAGACGCCAGAGAAACAAAAGACGGAAACCAATGAGATAGTTCCGGAAAGTAGTTAGCTAGGTAGCTCCTCCCTACAGCAAGATATAAGCAAGTGTCTTACCAGTATTCTTATTAGAGCTGACGAAGCCTCTCGGATGAGCGGCGAAACGTTTTCAACCAAACAAACTTTGTCCAGTTGACAAATTGAACTTCTCCTGTTATCTACTTGAGTAAAAGTAAAACAGTACTTGTTAATGTATTTTGAGTAAAAAAATTACTTTAAATTGGTTACATTTTTCCATGACCTCTAGCTGGGCACCAGCAATCATTAGTAGGCTGTTTAGTCATTGTTCACCCCTGGAAGTTGGGAGAAAAGTTTGTCAGCTGTGTAGACTTAGCTTTTTCAAAGTAATTGTGATGAGTTTTAGTAATGCTAATCTGTTTGTCATTTTGGTCAATGTCTGTGCTATTTTAAAATAACTAAGGCATATAATTAAAATATTAACCGAGTTACCAGCCGCCTAGTCAGTAGTACACTGTAAAACATTGGTATATAAATGGTATATAAATGTATGAAAATGTTGCATGGTCATAAGGCTATGGGTTTCACGATACAGTAGCCTATAAATGCTTGAAAAATAAAGCTCCCTAGTGAATGCTAGCTTGTGTATCCTGACATATCCGGAGGTGAGCGCAGTACCAGAACGTGACGTATTCGGAGACATACCAACAGTGAATACGTGAAACACGGACGATATCCAGTAAATATCCGGAGAACTGGATATGTAACGTGTCGACACAGTGCCATTCCGGAGTTCGGAAATGCTCCGTATACGAGAATTGACACCAACGTATCCGGAGCGTGTCAATCCGAATATCTACAGATATTGTGAATATCCTGGGATATATGACTACAAACATCCCCGGAAACAATGCCATTTTTCCCAGTGTGTGTGTCCTTCTCATTTGCATTCAAGCAACAAGGCCCAGAATGAGTTGTTCAGAGAGAGATATTCTGACTCTGACTCTGTACATGTGTCTTTCTCATGCACTGAGTCTTGATTTTGAAGAAGGATTCATTTACAGTATTCGGGAACCATTAAGGCACCATATAAAAGCATCAAGAAGTACCATGTCATGGGACCTTTAACAGCTACCTTTAGTTCAGCCAAGATCAGCAATTACATGGCTGAAAGGATCCACATGATTTTTGTGAACGTGTATGAGTTTAAAAAACATTTTCTGTTTGAGAGAAGAACAGTGTAAATTTGCAGGGTTTGCATATGAATGAAACAAAACACAACTCCAGGTATGTTTGTGATGAGGAAACAACGTTATAACATAGATCAAAAAACAGCGTAATATGGGCCCTTTAAACAAGTTTCCGATAGCATAAACTCAGAGACAGATCCGCTGGACGTAAAGACCAGTTAAGTTAAAGGTCCCATGGCATGAAATTTTCACTTTTTGAGGTTTTTGAACGTTGATGTGAGCTCCCCTACCCTGTTTAGGCCCCCCTTCATGGATAAAAGTTGCAAAATGTGTAAACTGAGCATTTGCGGTCCTTTTCTGCACTTGAAAAAAAGACAGCCCAAACGGGCGATTCTGAACAAGGGAACTTTCTGACGTCACACTCAGGGAAAGGTTTTCACCCCCTGTCTGGATGTCTACCCACCATCTCTGGAAATCACGCCCAGAGAGTTTGGACCGCAAACGAGCTACGCAATGCAAGATGCGTTTTTTTATTTGCCTGTAAGAATGTTTCCAGGCTCGGATGTCCTTTATCTGAGCCTCCGAACCTCTGAAACAGCAGTGGTTTAATTTGATTCTCTGTGGAAATAGTGTTTTTTTAAATGGAAATCATCTCATATCTTCCTCCGCGCTTAAACGCGGAGCATTTGGCCACACCCCCACCCGCTGCACTGGCCTGTCTCTGTCCTATTAATTTGCATTCAAGCAACAACGCCCAGAATAAAGCGTTTCAGAGAGATATTTAGCCTCATGAAGACAGTCAGAGTCATATCTCATGCACTGAGGCTTGATTTTGAAGAAGGATTCATTTACAATATTAGGGAACCATTAAGGCGCCATATAAAAGCATCAAGAAGTACCATGTCATAAGATCTTTAAAGTGGAAAACCCTGTGGCATTTGTATTTTTCTTCTCGGTTTCTGTCCATTTGACTTTACATTTTTAAAGACAGGAAAATGTAAGATCTCCACAGAAGGGAGGGGCAATGCAGGAAGAGTAGGGCCACACACAGATCTGAGGCAGGAGGGTGGAACTGTCCATATAATTGACACAATACAATACTGATGTTAGTCATGCCATCTGAGCAGACTTAAAAGAAAAAAAAAAAAATCTTTTTAGCATACACTGTGATGGGGTATAGGTATGAATTATTAATGGGTCCGTGTTATGCTATTTTCTGATCAATGTTATAATGTTGATTGCTTGTCACAAACATGGAGTTGTATTTTGTTTCATTCATACATGTTTAACACACAAACGCTGTATATTTAGGCTGAGTTCTTCTCTTAAACTGAAAACAAACTCTGTTCCACCTTATGATGTTATGTGGCAATACAAGAAGTGGCGAAAGGAGTGGGTTAGGGTTTTGTGAGCTCTGTAGTTTAGTTTGTATTGTTTAGTGTTTTATTCTATTGTCCTTAATTTAAAAAAAAAATCTATACAGCTTGACTAGAATCATTTAGATAATTTCAGCCCTAGAACTGCCCATCTCTACTGAACAAAAGGTAAAAGGTAGCTGTTAACTTGAAAACTACCACTGCATGACATCACAAGGTAGAAGAGAGCATTTCGTTCTTTGGAGATGTAGACACACTAATAACCCAGGATTACTCAAACATCTGTGGGTGAAACAAGACACAACTCCAGGTATGTTTTGATGAGGCAACCACATTATAATATGACTCAAAGCTCACAAGAGTCAATTTTGCATAATATAGGACCTTTAATATAGGACCTTCAGTTTGTTATCATTTGGTTCAAGATATTTAATACATTTTCTCACATATTGTCATTGGGCTCCAAAACAGGAAACATGTGCCACTGTAACAATGACCTGCACCTGTTTGAGCTCTATTTATGTCCTGTTCCTGTGCCAGTGGTAAGAGCCTGTCACCATTTAACACACATTAACATTAACTGACATGTCTGAAACTAGTGGTTAGGGAGAATTTTTTTTATACTTTATAGCATATGTGTAGAATCCCGCAGTCGTCCAGGTAGAATCGATGGCAAAAGGAGAAATTCAGTGTGTCAATTGAACAAAAGTTTATTTGGTCGAATACGGTTTGACCAGCTCATCCAAGCTGCTTCTTCAGTTCTGGTCAGATGCTGGTGGACACTGCCTATATCTGCCTGAAGGGAGGAGCTAACTACAATGAAATGACTCTGAGACTACCAAACCTATTTGTTTTGAGTTTCTGTTAGTTAGGCCTATTAGATCTGCAGTGGGAGTGGAGTGTGGGGTCTTAGCAGAACCATTCAGGGCCATAATGGGTGTTTTCACACCTCTGAACCTGACCAGAGGGGTATTGCACGAACGCGGCTAAGTGCAAAGCCCAGCTTTATTCGACAGTCCGCGCTAGTTTTAGTGAGAGTTCGGTTCCATGACTCTCGCTAACCTTAGTCCCCGCTGAGTTACTGCGGCAACACAGTCGTCGGAGCTAGCCTGATACCGGGCAGGCTAAAGACAAGGCTTAAACAGGCCGTGTCGCAGAGAATACGTACCAGAAATAAACACAGTGTCAAAAAACAGTTCCGCACACCTCCTGCATGACTATCTGTGTTGTCCTAAAACAATATCAGCAAAAAAAAACAAAAAACAACCCTTACGTTCTTGGTCAGTTTTGACAAATTTCCAGTAATTTAAAAATATTCTTTTGAACTGCTGTCTTTACGACATTATCAGATAGAAGAATTCCAAAGCTGTCACAGAGGAAGACTTTGGTTGAGTGGTTAAGTGCTGCATCTTTCATCTGGGAGTCCTGGGTTTGATTCCTATTACTCACGTATTCATGCGTAAGTCAATTATGTGTTACATTTTCACGAATTTACATTTGCCACACATTACACAAATGTGAATGAATTTAACCTACAATTATTCATATCATCATAGAACTTATATCAGCTGGGCCTGACATCACTCTCACTTGACGACATTGAAACTATATATTTTATGTGACATCTCGATCAAAGAATACAGTTAAAGGTAAACCTTTACTTTTAAAACAAAATGTAGCCAAATAACAGGCACACTCCATGATGCAACATTTCAATGATTCAACAAATTTGTTTCAGAGATGCTTTGCAAGCCTTTTTTAATGAAATCCTATTTATCAATTTCTATCAATAGGCATAAAACAATAAAAGGCATTAGGTATGACATTCTGGTGTGAGGCCACTGCTGGAGGACTGCTGAGGGTCAGGCAAGACACTGCTGGAGGACTGCTGAGGGTCAGGCAAGGCACTGCTGGAGGACTGCTGAGGGTCAGGCAAGTGTACGCCATCTTCAATAATTAGCACACAAGCATACTATTAAAAATACAAATGCTTGGATCACAAGCTGAGGCAAGCATTAGCCTAGAGAATATCTTGAATATACTCTTCACAAGAACTCGCAGGAAGGATCTTTGATGGGGTCCCTCCTTCAATTACCTCCACCAGTGGGTGACCCCGGTTTAGGGCCAGTGCCAGCTCCTCTGCAGGTGAAAGATTTTGAGGGGGGGCTACCACCTCCTGTGGCTTGGTAGCTACTGTTCATTTTAAATTAAATTAAGGTACCATTTCAACAGTATTACTAATTTCACTGAATAATAATATTAATATTAGCCTACTTACCACTCTGCAAAATGTTTTTAAGCTTTGTCTTTGCCTGCAAAACAGACCTCTTCACATTATTCCTGCTCAAAGACGAGATAACACAATTTAACGTATTAGTTGGAGCAAATACTTTTACACAGTAAAAATAAATTACAACTGTCAAGACTGCTCTACAAATATTTATGACATCAACTGTTCCCCCTGAGTATCAAACCCGCATCTCCCACATGCCAGACTGCAGCATATCCTCTCCCCCACGAACTTGTCTTAACAGTGATGGTGAAAATATACTTAAAAAACTCAACATTCAGCACTGTTACAGGACTTAACTTCGTATTTAAGCGCTCGGCGATCTTCTGCCACGCCATGTCTCTCGCCTTGGTTATTGCAAATGTGTTGTAGAGTTCCAAAAGCAACTTCTGTTCTGATGCGCTGAAATAATCGGCCTGAATCTTCGACATGATCGCGTTTTTGACAGTCGCTTGTTCTGGACTTTTTACGTTCCTCGTGCACGCGTCTAGGCCAGGACAGGATAGGCGCGGCTTAAGTTAGCGCTGCTGAGGCGCAGCTGAAATGTGTTAGTGGAACGACTTCAGGCTTTACGCTAAGTTGCCACTACTTCAGGCGAGACTTTACCACTTAGGCGCCGCTATGTTTAGCGACGTTCGTGGAATACCCCCCTGGCTGCCCTATTGTTTTCTTTGCTTGTTTTGATTTAGGTTTGAGGATAGAGTTATAGATGGGAGACAAATGATGTATGAGACCTCCATTTTTGTTCAAGGAAGGACTCTTTCTTGACAAAAATAGCCTCTTTAACTCCCCTCTCAAACCAGTTCTTTTCTCTGGCTAAGATCTGTACCTCACTGTCCTCAAAGGAGTGGCCCGTGGCTTCTAGGTGAAGATGTACGGCAGATGAAGGTCCATTCTGGCTCTCCCATCTGTATTGTACATACTCTTGTGAAGGTGCTGGTTTTGTTTCTCCAGTGGACAGAGGACAGTGAGAGAGACTTATTTAATAGGCCCACCTAACTAACAGAAACTGAAAAAAAGTAGTGTAGTATTTTCAAAGTAATTTCATTGTAGTTAGCTCCTCCCTTCAGGCAGATATAGGCAGTGTCCACCAGGGTCTGACCAGAACTGAAGAAGCAGCTTGGATGTATTCGACCAAATAAACTTTTGTCCAGATGACAAATTGAATTTCTCCTTTTGCCTTTATAGCGTATGTATCTTGCGTAATACAGGACCTTTAAGTAGATACTAGGATAAATTATTTGTTGCGTCTTCTTTCAGGCTTTATGCTATTAAAAGCCTAACTATTATAAACTGTTGCTCATACTCGGTAATGGACAGTCTATTGTTTTCTCTCTAGGAATTCTCCACATAATGAGCATTCTGTGCGTTATTATGCGTCTCTCTATCTGTGACCTTGAGTGTTTTGTGAGTGAGGAGTCTGTCTGGACAGTGCTGTTATCCTACAGAGGGCTGGGTCTGTGTTTGGGTGGTCTTCTTCTTTCACTGTCACATCTCAGATGCATCGCTCAAGTGGTCCACATGTGAGAGTGGCTCCATGTGTGTCCTGCAGAGATCTGTTCGTCATCTCTACAGACAGGGTTATTTTTCCTGTTCTTAACCTTTGTAATATATGTTACACAATAGATAGTCCCTTGGCCTTCTGTAGGGTGTGCAAACATTTCATATTAAATAGTTCATAATATCTTTAATGCAGACATAGTATACAAAATCAACTTTTTAGAGCTTTTAACCATGTTGTAGTTGTTTCTCCTTCTCATTTATCCTCTTCAAGTTGTATTTGGGGTGATTCATACATGTTTGAGCAATCTTTAATCACTTACTTTCAAGTCCTGTTTTCACTGGCACCAGCAAGTTTATTTTCTTTATCTGTGATAGCCATAGGATTTGGCAGCATCACATAGTCATTTTAGTATAATTTTTATATATTTTTTATCAAGTCTAGTGAAGGTGTTTGGAGTTTAAAAACACAGTGGAGCACTTACAACATGACTTTACAAGATGGAACAATGTTTTTCATATGAGAGAAGAGGCAGGCTAAATAAGTAGGATTTGTGTGTTCAACGTGTGTGAATGAAACAAAACACAAGTCCTGGTATGTTTTTAATGAGGAAACATTATAACATAGATCCAAACATAAAAAGCATAAAATAGGCCCTTTGAAAAACGAATAACAGCACTTATATTTTACCAGATGATGTAAAACTACAGTGGTACCTCACCTTACGAAATTAATTCGTTCCAGAAGTGGTTTCGTAATGTGAATTTTTCGTAAGTTGAGTAGCTATTTCAATGGAAAAGGCCTGATTCGTTCCAAGGGTTTTTTTTAATAGTGTGACATTTTTTTTATAGTGTAACTTTGTGTTCTGCATCCTGATTGGCTCTCGCTCTCTGGCCCCAGCGCCCTAGACGGCAGAGCACGGAGCGCTTCTCCTGGTTTGCGTAACCAGACTCTGATTCAACTGTCCAAGTGTGCACCTCGTACGCCCCAGGGAGGGAAACAGAGTACAGATCACGGAGAACAGTTTATAGGCAGGGAACAGTTGAATCAGAGTCTGGTTACGCAAACCAGGAGAAGTGCTCTGTGCTCTGCCGTCTAGGCGCGCGCTGGGGCCAGAGAGCAAGAGAGAGATGTCGGTCGGGGAATGACGGCGCCACATGCGCTCCGTCACACTGCGTGTTCGCCGTGGTTCTATGTCGTGCTCGCGGTGCTCCTGTCTCCGCGCTCCTTGCGTGTTCGGCACTAGAGCTAAGAGGCCAAGAAAGATACTCTTTGAGCGGGCACGACCGCGGGGTTTTCCCCGGGGCTGGCTCTGATTCTATCCGATTCAAGAGCCACTGTGAACTAACAGGCCGAGAAAGGTGCTCTTTGAGCGGGGATAACAGCAGGGCGTGCATCTGAGCGCGTATTATTCGAATTTTTGAGAGTTCGCGTTTCGTAACTTGAATTTTCTTTCGTATCTAGAGACCAAAATTTTATGTGAAGGCGTTTCGTAACTTGGATTTTTCGTATGTAGGGTCTTTCGTAAGGTGAGGTACCACTGTATTTCTAATAAAGGTAGAGATAAGAAATTGATCCTTTAATGTGATGCAATGTGTGGTTCAGATCAGTATCTCGTTTGGATACTAGACTTCTCGCATGCAAGAGCCCTCAGTTTCTCCCATTTAACTTTCCCATTTCCACATCGATATGCCAACATCAACAGTGGAACTGCCAATCACGCTCACACAATCACCACTAGATTTTCCTGCAGACATCTGCTAAAGAGATACACTGGCAGTAATATGATCCACTCTACCTGAACAGACGTATTTAAGAACAGTTGTACTTTTTACAGTGGTTGGGCTTACACAAAGCAGTTGAGTGCACAATTACAACTGTAAAGACACACAAAACACGACATGCTATTAAATTTACTTAAGATCCATTTATTCAATTAAGGCTGTTTGTATAGCTTAAAAATAACTTTAAAAACAGGCATTCCGAGTGTGAGTGGGGTGGCCTCGTCACAGATCTCAGCTGTAAACTGGCCTGGAGGTGTCTCCTGCTTGTTTCTATGAAGATTGATAACTTTAATGCCTTACGTTGGAACACCTTACATCTCCATGGAAACAAGCAACTGGCCCTCTACCAGAAAAGTCCCATTGTGCACCTTTAAGAACATGTGATATTGATTTGAGTAAAATTATCGACCAAGGAAACACATCTTTTTGTACTTGAAAATACACATGGTTACTCTGAAGATTAAAAAAACAACAACTCAGTGTATAAACGTGCATTGTGTAACTTTCTTGCTTTGTCTGGAATGTTTCACAATATGGTATTACACCTTTCTATCATCATGGAGACCCAACCAGACCAAGTTACAGGTCAGAATGTCTGTTTTCTAGGTATTTTTGAGCAGTAAAACCACCTAAATGTAAGGTAGAGCTGTTTAATGTCATACTGTGGAACATTCCAGGCAGAGCAATTTTATCCAGTTTCCAGTGAAATCTACTCAAATCAACTTAAATCTTCTGAATGTGAGTAATTACAACTTACTTAGATATTATTTTTACAGTGTATAAAGCGAGGCCTGTTTTTTTCATTATCATTTGCTCAAATGTACTTCTGCTATGGTGATTTATGATGTCAGAGGAGAGATGATAAGGGGGACAAAGTGTCAGTTTGATTAGTCACGGTTGATTTATGACTGATTTATGACCCCCCTGAGGCAATTGATTAGTCACCCCCCCCCCTCCTCCCCCCTCACCACGTGATCCCACGTGACCCCCACGTGGGCCAGATGTAACCCTGTGCTGAATTAATTAATTTCACTATGTTTCGTTAATTAAATGTTGTATTAATAAAACAGCTAATGTTATAGAGTTTCCATCTGTAGTGTTAGGGTTAGGGGTGAATGCCTAAAGATTGTTGTTCCTGAGTGGAGAAAGGTCTGTGATAGAAAGTTTATAATATAAGTTTATAAACTTTTACACAGTTAGAATAGCATTAAGGTTGTCCGGCTTTACTTTCTAGACACAAAATTCAAAAACTCACCACAGACATCTCCAGCCCCCAGCTGTGACCTAAACTTAGCTGTTTTGTCTTAAATTCCCCTTGTAGTAATCCTCAGAAGAAGAAGAGTATGCTGTGTACGTCTGCTTTGTATTCTAGCCACATTAAACATATGTGAAAATCTATACTGATCCTATACACTATTTAGAAAAGACAGGATGACAAAAAAAAGTATTTTCCTATATTAAGCTCACGCCACATGTCAGCACCAACATTCTGGAAGAGGGTAAAAATATACTGCACTGCACTTGGTATAATGGTTCATTTACAGACAACGTCACCAGCCCCCCAGCTGTGACACCCAGCTGTGACCCCGCTGTGACCCCCCTCTCTGTGACTCTGATTACAGCAGGACAAACAACCGAATAAATCTATAATTGGTGCTTTTTGTAGGAGACATACATTCTTAATACAATACAAAATTTCCAGCGTCAACTGAAATCTTATTAAGTCTTAATTTCTTAAAGTTCCCCTACAATTTCATTCAAAAGCATCATTTTTCTAAACTTAGCTTTCCACCTAGTTAAAATGTGCAAAGACTTGGAAACAATAAAACCTATGACACTGTGAATCTAAATGTAAAATCTCAATAAATCCGCTTTTATTCCTCAGCACTATGTCCGATCACATCAGTTCTTTGGCACTGGCCCTCCACTGTTGTACCACAGCCAAACAATACACTGACTTAACTAATTATGGAGACATTAGGGATAAGGCTTTGTAATACTGGTAGTTTAGTACATTAATTTAAAAGGCCCAGGTTAAAACCACAGCAGGGTCCTAATTTCTCATTCTGAAACAAATGGATATCCCAGACCATTAAAAAGTACAAATTGACAAGGATACCAGCATTTGATATTAGGCTATTGCATAAATATAATAAAAACTATAAGAATGAAACATATTATTCTCTTGTGGTGCGATAGTCCCATTGATGCATAGGTTTAAATATCGGAAAGTATTCAGCCTGCAATCATATGTGAATGTGTTTGTTGACAAGATTAAAAACCGCCTATGTGAAGCACTGTTCCCTCTAAGGTGCACTGCCCAGACGTTCAGCGCGCACATCAAATCCTTTTCAGCGCATAAAATAAAATCTAACCTGAACTCAGCGCTGGTTTGACACACGGAATCCAGTCTGATAGATTCAGTTTGCACATGTGAATGTGACATGCGTTAGGGACAAGCCAACTACAAACAGATTCATTTCGATCGCATTTCGCTCGCTTCCTTCAGTAAGAGTTGTCGTGCGCATCGCCGTGGGTCAGAGCGGCAGGTCCGCACCAGCCGACGGGAGCGCCGCCCGCACAGAAGAGGAGACAGGTAGAGCCATAATGTAATCCTCGGCTGTTTTCGTTGTTTCTGTCCAAGCCATAGGTTTTTGTGAGCAAAAAGACGAGACTTTCTGTGTGAAGTGTGAATCCTCTCCCCAGAGCGTTAAACCACAGAGCTCTGTCACTCTCACAAAATTACTTAAACTGGGTAATGATTAAAAAGCAAGATATAAACTGATAAAAATGTATACTTATTTTGGAGATCATTATTTTGAGAAAGACCCATCTTATAGTGTCCTATAGGTCCTACAATCATCCCTAAAAAATCTGCAGCTACATGTAGGCTATATTTAGCAAGCTGAAAAAATCTCTCTTCATGTGGTTTTACAGGTTTATACACAGGCATATGCACAGGTTATTTTTCAAAATATTGTAATGTTCAATGTTTCACTGACCCTCACACTGACATACAACATGTTCATGAACAGATTTTTGAGAAGTGGACCAAAAAAATCAGTTATATTAAAAGTAATCTAACAGAAATAACAGCAGTGATTTGATTCATAAGCTATGTAACTTCAAAGTTCAAAAGTTCAAAGTCAGCTTTATTGTCAATTCTGCCATATGTGTTCAACATACAGTGAATCGAAATTTCGTTTCTCTCTGGCCAGGTAGTGCAAAAAGACAGTGTACAGAATACAACATGAAGACAAAACACAACAAAAACTATCTAAGACAGAGATCTAAAGTTAAAACTAAAGTCTAAGATCTAAAATCTTAAAACAGTGCAACATAATAAATAACCTATACTATATACAGATTTCCAAAGTGTGCAGTGTGCATCAAAATGTGCAATGGAAGATACAGCAGTGAATTGGTCATGTGCAGTAGAATGTGCATTGGAGTTAAGATAAATAAAAATAAGTGTGCAACAGTAGTAATTCTAGTGCAACAGGAGTAAACAACAGTACTAAAAATTCCAGTAGTAAATGTGCAATAACAGTAGTAAACAACAGTGCAACGGGGGTAAAAATCAATAACAGGAGTAAACAACAGTACTAAAAATTCCAGTAGTAAATGTAAGTGTGCAATAACAGTAGTAAACAACAGTGCAACAGGAGTAAAATCCAGTAGTAAATGTAAATGTGCAACAGTGCAACGGTCGTCCTTAGCAGCAGTTTTTTTTAAAGTGTCTAGAGTGATGTGTCTTTTATGGAATACAGGTTATGCCAATATGGGGGGTGGGGGTGGGGGATGGGTAAGGTGGGAGTTCGGGTGTGAGTTCAGCCTCCTGACAGCCTGGTGGATGAAGCTGTTTGAAAGCCTGGTGGAGTGGGCCCGGAGACTCCGGTACCTTCTCCCCGAGGGCAGGAGGCTGAACAGGCTATGTGCGGGGTGGCTCGGGTCACCCACAATGCTGGACGCTCTGCGGGTGAGCCGGGTGTTAAAAATGTCTAGGAGGGAGGGGAGAGAGACACCAGCGATCCTCCCAGCTGCATTCACTATGCGCTGCAGGGCTTTCCTGTTCTGTTCAGTGCAGCTCCCGTACCACACAGTGATGCAGCTGGTCAGGACGCTCTCAATGGTGCCTCGGTAGAAGGTGGTCATAATGGGTGGAGGGGCTCCAGCTCTCCTCAGTTTGCGGAGGAAATAGAGGCGCTTCTGAGCCCTCTTTGCCAGTGATACAGTATTCACTGTCCAGGAGAGGTCCTCACTGATGTGCACCCCCAGGAATTTGGTGCTGCTCACCCTCTCTACAGCAGCACCATTGATGGACAGTGGGGGGTGCTGGGTGGGGCCTCTCCGGAAGTCAATAACAATCTCCTTGGTCTTTTCAACATTAAGAAGGAGATTGTTATTGCTGCACCACTGGGTCAGAAGGCTCACCTCACTCCTGTAGTTTGTCTCATCATTATTAGAGATGAGACCCACCACAGTCGTATCGTCTGCAAACTTCACTATGTGATTGGTGCTGAACGCTGGTGAGCAGTCGTGGGTCAGCAGAGTGAAGAGCATCGGACTGAGCACACAGCCCTGGGGGGCTCCTGTGCTCAGTCTAATGCAGCTTGAGGTGTTTCCGCCGACCCGCACTGCCTGTGGCCTCTCACTGAGGAAGTCCAGCAGCCAATTAC
Source organism: Paratrypauchen microcephalus (assembly GCA_036785185.1). Taxonomy (NCBI): domain Eukaryota; kingdom Metazoa; phylum Chordata; class Actinopteri; order Gobiiformes; family Gobiidae; genus Paratrypauchen; species Paratrypauchen microcephalus. The sequence goes on along the minus strand of JAVJIX010000099.1, from coordinate 43,346 downwards.
AGAGTGAAGTCTGAAGCCCCAGGTGGTCTAGTTTGATAATGAGCTGCTGTGGGATTATAGTGTTGAATGCTGAACTGAAATCTATGAACAGCATTCTCACATACGAGTCTTTATTGTCTAGGTGGGTGAGAGCCGGGTGAAGTGCAGAACAGATTGCATCCTCGGTAGAGCGGTTGGCCCGGTATGCAAATTGGTATGGGTCTAGGGTGGGGGGGAGGATGGATTTGATGTGTGCCATGACTAGCCGTTCAAAGCACTTCATGATGATGGGGGTCAGTGCAACAGGGCGATAGTCATTAAAAGTGGCCGGAGTGGGCTTCTTTGGCACGGGAACGATGGTAGTGGTTTTGAAGCAGGAGGGAACGACAGCCTGGCTCAGAGAAGCATTAAAGATGTCTGTGAAGACATCCTTGAGCTCCTCTGCACAGTCTTTCAACACACGACCAGGAATGTTGTCCGGGCCTGCAGCCTTGCGGGTGTTGATCCTGGAGAGTGTCCTCTTCACGCTGGCTGCAGACACACACAGGGGCTGGTCGTGGGGAGGTGGTGGAGTTTTTTGGGGCCGGGTGTCATTTCCTGCCTCAAACCGTGCAAAGAAGCTGTTGAGGTCATTGAGCAGGGTGATATTATTGTCACAGGTCTGTGGCAAGGGTTTGTAATCCGTGATGTTCTGGATGCCCTGCCACAGACTCCGTGTGTCCCTGCTGTCTCTAAAGTGTCCGGTTATTTTCTGTGTGTATCTGTGTTTGGCTTTCCTGATGCCACGGGACAGGTTGGCTCTTGCTGCCCTCAGATGGGGGACATCCCCAGCTCTGAAGGCAGCGTTCCTGGCTCTCAACAGCCTGTGAACCTCCCCTGTCAGCCATGGCTTCTGGTTAGCCCTGGTGGTGATGGTTTTTGTGTGTGTGACATCACCAATGCATTTTGTGATGTAGGAGGTCACAGTGTCTGCGTACTCCTCAATGTCAGTGTGATTGTTGTATGTGGCGGCCTGTTTGAACACTGCCCAGTCTGTTGTACCGAGGCAGTGCTGTAGTGCAGACGAGGCCCCCTCTGGCCACACCTGGATCTGCTTCAGAGCCGGCCTGGAGACCCTCACACGGGGTCTGTATGCCGGTCTGAGCACAACAGAGATGTGGTCAGAGAGGCCTATGTGGGGGAGGGGGTAAGCCTTGTATGCTCCCTTGTGTGTAGTGTAAACCATGTCCAAAATGTTGTTTCCCCTGGTTGGGAAATCAACATGCTGATGCATTTGTGGCATGACAGTTTTGAGGTCTGCATGGTTGAAATCCCCGGCAAGGATAAAAAATCTGTCCGGGTGAGCAGTCTGTTGCTCGCTAATAGAGTTATACAGCTCATACAGTGCCTCCCTTCTATCAGCGCTGTTCGGTGATGGGGGGACGTAAACCACCACTAGCAATATTGCCGTGATTTCACGCGGGAGATAAAAAGGCCGGCACTTCAGAATCATAAACTCCACTAGGGGTGAACAGTGTCTACATACCACCACAGCGTCTCGACAATAAGTGTCCCGAAGAAAAATTATTAAACCCCCTCCGCGGGATTTAACTCCGGGGACACCGCTAGCTCGGTCCGAGCGGTAGCATGTTAGCTCGTCCAGGCGTATCGCTGAGTCCGGGATGTTGTCATGGAGCCATGTTTCCGTAAAAACAAAAACACAGCACTCCCTCACGTCGCGCTGGGCAGCCCTCAGTCTGATGTAGTCCATTTTATTGTCCAGAGACTGCACGTTGGCGAGGAGAATGGATGGAATGGCCGGCCGGTGCGGGCTAGCCGTTAGCCTAGCTCTGATACCGCCGCGCTTGCCTCGCTTCTGCTTCCTCTCACACCGCTTGCGGCATCTCCTCTCCGGGCGGGGGGCGGCAGGCGAGTCCGGTGTAGCAGCGTTAGCAGCATTAGCAGCAGGCCGGCGGAGTAGTCCGAAGCGCGCCAGCTTCTCCTCTAGTACAGTGTCCAGGGAGTTGTGCTGGCCAGTTCTGCCTATGTCCAGCAGAAACTGCCTACTGTACTTGTTAAAAAACACTGAAGACGGACAAGATAGACTAGACAAAGACGGTGAAAACACTACGCTATCGGCCGGACGAGGGGCCGCTGCGTCTTCACGCGCCGCCATCTTGGATCCAGGACTTGCCATGATCTCAGGTGTGATACTGGTGTGGCCACAGTGTGCATGTCGGATGTTGCTCACAGGAGTCCAAGGAACGCTCAGGGAGTTAGTGTGTTTGCTCAGACACATGAAAAATTAGGGGGAACATTGATGTGAAGTAAGGTCTCTGTTTCTGTACGTCACGGAAAAAGACCAGAGAACAGTTTACAAGGAGGTCATGTAGTTAGAGGCTATTTCCTTTTGTGTAAAGTAATTCTGAGCACAAATAAACAGACAACTGCACAACATATTCCAAATTCTAACAACACAGACACAAGGCAAAACAAAAAATTCAAAATCTCACCTCATCTCTAAGGATGCAGAAAAGGCCTTTGACAGGATCTTCTCCAACCCATTTGGGGAGGCCTCATCACGTGACCAACAAGTCTCTCTCCGCCAGTTCTCTCTCTCCCATAACCGAGAAGCGTCCGCATCCGCCGGCCTTCTCTTATTTCCATCACGTGACCGACAAGCCCCGCCTCCGCCAGTTTTATCTCTACCATAACCGAGAAGCGTCCGCCATCGTTCTCACGTTACCCATCACGTGACCAACAAGCCCCGCCTCCGCCAGTTTTCTCTCTACCATAACCGAGAAGCGTCTGCCATCGTTCTCATGTTCCCCATCACGTGACCGACAAGCCCCGCCTCCGCCAGTTCTCTTTCTTTCCCATGACAGAGAAGGGTCTGCCTGTCTTAAATTCCCTTGTGGTAATCCTCTGCTATGTCAACTATATATTATGAGCGTTAAGGTTGTCCTGTTCAGTCTGAAAAATTGTTGTTGATTCTGCAAATAAATGAATAAATATCCGGTCTTTTTCTTCTTACACCAGGCTTTAACATGGCTGAAATACGCTTCATGAAAAAGGTGTATTACACCCCCACCCATCCGGGGAGCTTCGGAGGTGTAGAACAATTTCGCAGAGGCCTGCAAGATGAAACATTTGGAATTTTGGTTCTATCTGCTTCTATTCCAAAGTTATAAGCATTTTATTTTTTTATGCGTGCATTTTGCGTTTCAGAGGCTGTACTGCACTTGCTTATAACTTTGGAATAGAAGCAGATAGAACCAAAATTCCAAATGTATTTTGTATAGGTTTAGAAGCCCTACTTGACAGGAGAAGCCCCTATATGGTGTAGTTTGCACATTCGTTTACTTCTAAGGTAGAATTATATAGTTGGTCTAAAAGTACAGTACAGCCTCTGAAACGCAAAATGCACGCATAAAAAAATAAAATGCTTATAACTTTGGAATAGAAGAACCAAAATTCCAAATGTATTTTGTACAGGTTTAGAAGCCCTACTTGCACAGCAAAAATTGAGGAGATACCTCTTGTAATTTTTTTTTTTTTTTTTTTTCACAGTCACTTTTTAATTTTTCACTACCCTTTGGAAATACATTAAGAGAGCTTAGGATGCACTGGCTAGAGCATTTTGTTTAAAAGTGAACTCATGCCTGAATTCATGTTTATTTGACAGGAGAAGCCCCTGTATAGTGTAGTTTGCTCATTCTTTTACTTCTAAGGTAGAATTATATAGTTGGTCTAAAAGTGCAGTACAGCCTCTTAAACGCAAAATGCACGCATAAAAAAAGTAAAATGCATATAACTTTGGAATAGACGCAGATAGAACCAAAATTTCAAATGTATTTTGTACAGGGTTAGAAGCCCTACTTGAACAGAAAAAATTGAGGAGATACCTCTTGTAGTTTTTTTTTTTTTTTTCCTACAATTTCACTTTTTAATTTTTCACTAGCCATTGGAAATCCATTAAGAGAGCTGAGGCTGAACTTGCTAGAGAATGGTGTGTAAAAGTGAATTCATGCCTGAATTCATGTTTATTTGACAGGAGAAGCCCCTATTTAGTGTAGTTTGCACATTCTTTTACTTCTAAGGTAGAAATATATAGTTGGTCTAAAAGTACAGTACAGCCTCTGAAACGCAAAATGCACGCATAAAAAAATAAAATGCTTATAACTTTGGAATAGAAGAACCAAAATTCCAAATGTATTTTGTACAGGTTTAGAAGCCCTACTTGCACAGCAAAAATTGAGGAGATACCTCTTGTAGTTTTTTCACAATTTCACTTTTAAATTTTTTACTACCCATTGGAAATACATTAAGAGAGCTTAGGCTGACTGGCTAGAGGATTGTGTTTAAAAGTGAACTCATGCCTGAATTCATGTTTATTTGACAGGAGAAGCCCCTATTTAGTGTAGTTTGCTTATTCTTTTACTTCTAAGGTAGAATTATATAGTTGGTCTAAAAGTACAGTACAGCCTCTGAAACGCAAAATGCACGCATAAAAAAATAAAATGCTTATAACTTTGGAATAGAAGCAGATAGAACCAAAATTCCAAATGTATTTTGTACAGGTTTAGAAGCCCAACTTGAACAGAAAGAGTTGAGGAGATACCTCTTGTAGTTTTTTTTTTTTTCCCCCACAATTTCACTTTTTAATTTTTCACTAGCCATTGGAAATCCATTAAGAGAGCTGAGGCTGCACTTGCTAGAGAATGGTGTGTAAAAGTGAATTCATGCCTGAATTCATGTTTACTTGACAGGAGAAGCCCCTATATGGTGTATTTTGCACATTCTTTTACTTCTAAGGTAGAATTATATAGTTGGTCTAAAAGTACAGTACAGCCTCTGAAACGCAAAATGCACGCATAAAAAAATAAAATGCTTATAACTTTGGAATAGAAGAACCAAAATTCCAAATGTATTTTGTACAGGTTTAGAAGCCCTACTTGCACAGCAAAAATTGAGGAGATACCTCTTGTAGTTTTTTCACAATTTCACTTTTAAATTTTTTACTACCCATTGGAAATACATTAAGAGAACTTAGGCTGACTGGCTAGAGCATTGTGTTTAAAAGTGAACTCATGCCTGAATTAATGTTTATTTGACAGGAGAAGCCCCTGTATAGTGTAGTTTGCACATTCTTTTACTTCTAAGGTAGAATTATATAGTTGTTCTTAAAGTACAGTACAGCCTCTGAAACGCAAAATGCACGCATAAAAAAATAAAATGCTTATAACTTTGGAATAGAAGAACCAAAATTCCAAATGTATTTTGTACAGGTTTAGAAGCCCAACTTGAACAGAAAGAGTTGAGGAGATACCTCTTGTAGTTTTTTTTTTTTTCCCCCCACAATTTCACTTTTTAATTTTTCACTAGCCATTGGAAATCCATTAAGAGAGCTGACGCTGCACTTGCTAGAGAATGGTGTGTAAAAGTGAATTCATGCCTGAATTCATGTTTATTTGACAGGAGAAGCCCCTGTATAGTGTAGTTTGCACATTCTTTTACTTCTAAGGTAGAATTATATAGTTGTTCTTAAAGTACAGTACAGCCTCTGAAACGCAAAATGCACGCATAAAAAAATAAAATGCTTATAACTTTGGAATAGAAGCAGATAGAACCAAAATTCCAAATGTATTTTGTACAGGTTTAGAAGCCCAACTTGAACAGAAAGAGTTGAGGAGATACCTGTTGTAGTTTTTGTTTTTTTTTCCCCACAATTTCACTTTTTAATTTTTCACTAGCCATTGGAAATCCATTAAGAGAGCTGAGGCTGCACTTGCTAGAGAATGGTGTGTAAAAGTGAATTCATGCCTGAATTCATGTTTACTTGACAGGAGAAGCCCCTATATGGTGTATTTTGCACATTCTTTTACTTCTAAGGTAGAATTATATAGTTGGTCTAAAAGTACAGTACAGCCTCTTAAACGCAAAATGCACGCATAAAAAAAGTAAAATGCATATAACTTTGGAATAGACGGAGATAGAACCAAAATTTCAAATGTATTTTGTACAGGTTTAGAAGCCCAACTTGAACAGAAAGAGTTGAGGAGATACCTCTTGTAGTTTTTTTTTTTTTTTTTCCCACAATTTCACTTTTTAATTTTTCACTAGCCATTGGAAATCCATTAAGAGAGCTGAGGCTGCACTTGCTAGAGAATGGTGTGTAAAAGTGAATTCATGCCTGAATTCATGTTTACTTGACAGGAGAAGCCCCTATATGGTGTATTTTGCACATTCTTTTACTTCTAAGGTAGAATTATATAGTTGGTCTAAAAGTACAGTACAGCCTCTGAAACGCAAAATGCACGCATAAAAAAATAAAATGCTTATAACTTTGGAATAGAAGAACCAAAATTCCAAATGTATTTTGTACAGGTTTAGAAGCCCTACTTGCACAGCAAAAATTGAGGAGATACCTCTTGTAGTTTTTTCACAATTTCACTTTTAAATTTTTTACTACCCATTGGAAATACATTAAGAGAGCTTAGGCTGACTGGCTAGAGCATTGTGTTTAAAAGTGAACTCATGCCTGAATTCATGTTTATTTGACAGGAGAAGCCCCTATTTAGTGTAGTTTGCTTATTCTTTTACTTCTAAGGTAGAATTATATAGTTGGTCTAAAAGTACAGTACAGCCTCTGAAACGCAAAATGCACGCATAAAAAAATAAAATGCTTATAACTTTGGAATAGAAGCAGATAGAACCAAAATTCCAAATGTATTTTGTACAGGTTTAGAAGCCCCTACTTGAACAGAAAGAGTTGAGGAGATACCTCTTGTAGTTTTTTTTTTTTACTACAATTTCACTTTTTAATTTTTCACTAGCCATTGGAAATCCATTAAGAGAGCTGAGGCTGCACTTGCTAGAGAATGGTGTGTAAAAGTGAATTCATGCCTGAATTCATGTTTACTTGACAGGAGAAGCCCCTATATGGTGTATTTTGCACATTCTTTTACTTCTAAGGTAGAATTATATAGTTGGTCTAAAAGTACAGTACAGCCTCTGAAACGCAAAATGCACGCATAAAAAAATAAAATGCTTATAACTTTGGAATAGAAGAACCAAAATTCCAAATGTATTTTGTACAGGTTTAGAAGCCCTACTTGCACAGCAAAAATTGAGGAGATACCTCTTGTAATTTTTTTTTTTTTTTTTTTTTCACAGTCACTTTTTAATTTTTCACTACCCTTTGGAAATACACTAAGAGAGCTTAGGCTGCACTGGCTAGAGCATTTTGTTTAAAAGTGAACTCATGCCTGAATTCATGTTTATTTGACAGGAGAAGCCCCTGTATAGTGTAGTTTGCTCATTCTTTTACTTCTAAGGTAGAATTATATAGTTGGTCTAAAAGTGCAGTACAGCCTCTTAAACGCAAAATGCACGCATAAAAAAAGTAAAATGCATATAACTTTGGAATAGACGGAGATAGAACCAAAATTTCAAATGTATTTTGTACAGGGTTAGAAGCCCTACTTGAACAGAAAAAATTGAGGAGATACCTCTTGTAGTTTTTTTTTTTTTTTTTTCCCTACAATTTCACTTTTTAATTTTTCACTAGCCATTGGAAATCCATTAAGAGAGCTGAGGCTGAACTTGCTAGAGAATGGTGTGTAAAAGTGAATTCATGCCTGAATTCATGTTTATTTGACAGGAGAAGCCCCTATTTAGTGTAGTTTGCACATTATTTTACTTCTAAGGTAGAAATATATAGTTGGTCTAAAAGTACAGTACAGCCTCTGAAACGCAAAATGCACGCATAAAAAAATAAAATGCTTATAACTTTGGAATAGAAGAACCAAAATTCCAAATGTATTTTGTACATGTTTAGAAGCCCTACTTGCACAGCAAAAAATTGAGGAGATACCTCTTGTAGTTTTTTCACAATTTCACTTTTAAATTTTTTACTACCCATTGGAAATACATTAAGAGAGCTTAGGCTGACTGGCTAGAGGATTGTGTTTAAAAGTGAACTCATGCCTGAATTCATGTTTATTTGACAGGAGAAGCCCCTATTTAGTGTAGTTTGCTTATTCTTTTACTTCTAAGGTAGAATTATATAGTTGGTCTAAAAGTACAGTACAGCCTCTGAAACGCAAAATGCACGCATAAAAAAATAAAATGCTTATAACTTTGGAATAGAAGCAGATAGAACCAAAATTCCAAATGTATTTTGTACAGGTTTAGAAGCCCAACTTGAACAGAAAGAGTTGAGGAGATACCTCTTGTAGTTTTTTCACAATTTCACTTTTTAATTTTTCACTAGCCATTGGAAATCCATTAAGAGAGCTGAGGCTGCACTTGCTAGAGAATGGTGTGTAAAAGTGAATTCATGCCTGAATTCATGTTTACTTGACAGGAGAAGCCCCTATATGGTGTATTTTGCACATTCTTTTACTTCTAAGGTAGAATTATATAGTTGGTCTAAAAGTACAGTACAGCCTCTGAAACGCAAAATGCACGCATAAAAAAATAAAATGCTTATAACTTTGGAATAGAAGAACCAAAATTCCAAATGTATTTTGTACAGGTTTAGAAGCCCTACTTGCACAGCAAAAATTGAGGAGATACCTCTTGTAGTTTTTTCACAATTTCACTTTTAAATTTTTTACTACCCATTGGAAATACATTAAGAGAACTTAGGCTGACTGGCTAGAGCATTGTGTTTAAAAGTGAACTCATGCCTGAATTCATGTTTATTTGACAGGAGAAGCCCCTGTATAGTGTAGTTTGCTCATTCTTTTACTTCTAAGGTAGAATTATATAGTTGGTCTAAAAGTACAGTACAGCCTCTGAAACGCAAAATGCACGCATAAAAAAATAAAATGCTTATAACTTTGGAATAGACGGAGATAGAACCAAAATTTCAAATGTATTTTGTACAGGGTTAGAAGCCCTACTTGAACAGAAAAAATTGAGGAGATACCTCTTGTAGTTTTTTTTTTTTTTTTTCCCTACAATTTCACTTTTTAATTTTTCACTAGCCATTGGAAATCCATTAAGAGAGCTGAGGCTGAACTTGCTAGAGAATGGTGTGTAAAAGTGAATTCATGCCTGAATTCATGTTTATTTGACAGGAGAAGCCCCTATTTAGTGTAGTTTGCACATTATTTTACTTCTAAGGTAGAAATATATAGTTGGTCTAAAAGTACAGTACAGCCTCTGAAACGCAAAATGCACGCATAAAAAAATAAAATGCTTATAACTTTGGAATAGAAGCAGATAGAACCAAAATTTCAAATGTATTTTGTACAGGTTTAGAAGCCCTACTTGCACAGCAAAAATTGAGGAGATACCTCTTGTAGTTTTTTTTTTTTTTTTCCTACAATTTCACTTTTTAATTTTTCACTAGCCATTAGAAATCCATTAAGAGAGCTGAGGCTGAACTTGCTAGAGAATGGTGTGTAAAAGTGAATTCATGCCTGAATTCATGTTTACTTGACAGGAGAAGCCCCTGTATGGTGTAATTTGCACATTCTTTTACTTCTAAGGTAGAAATATATAGTTGGTCTAAAAGTACAGTACAGCCTCTGAAACGCAAAATGCACGCATAAAAAAATAAAATGCATATAACTTTGGAATAGAAGCAGATAGAACCAAAATTTCAAATGTATTTTGTACAGGTTTAGAAGCCCTACTTGAACAGAAAAAATTGAGGAGATACCTCTTGTAGTTTTTTTTTTTTTTTTCCTACAATTTCACTTTTTAATTTTTCACTAGCCATTGGAAATCCATTAAGAGAGCTGAGGCTGCACTTGCTAGAGAATGGTGTGTAAAAGTGAATTCATGCCTGAATTCATGTTTACTTGACAGGAGAAGCCCCTATATGGTGTATTTTGCACATTCTTTTACTTCTAAGGTAGAATTATATAGTTGGTCTAAAAGTACAGTACAGCCTCTGAAACGCAAAATGCACGCATAAAAAAATAAAATGCTTATAACTTTGGAATAGAAGAACCAAAATTCCAAATGTATTTTGTACAGGTTTAGAAGCCCTACTTGCACAGCAAAAATTGAGGAGATACCTCTTGTAATTTTTTTTTTTTTTTTTTCACAGTCACTTTTTAATTTTTCACTACCCTTTGGAAATACATTAAGAGAGCTTAGGCTGCACTGGCTAGAGCATTTTGTTTAAAAGTGAACTCATGCCTGAATTCATGTTTATTTGACAGGAGAAGCCCCTGTATAGTGTAGTTTGCACATTCTTTTACTTCTAAGGTAGAATTATATAGTTGGTCTAAAAGTGCAGTACAGCCTCTTAAACGCAAAATGCACGCATAAAAAAAGTAAAATGCATATAACTTTGGAATAGACGCAGATAGAACCAAAATTTCAAATGTATTTGTACAGGTTTAGAAGCCCTACTTGAACAGAAAAAATTGAGGAGATACCTCTTGTAGTTTTTTTTTTTTTCCCTACAATTTCACTTTTTAATTTTTCACTAGCCATTGGAAATCCATTAAGAGAGCTGAGGCTGAACTTGCTAGAGAATGGTGTGTAAAAGTGAATTCATGCCTGAATTCATGTTTATTTGACAGGAGAAGCCCCTATTTAGTGTAGTTTGCACATTCTTTTACTTCTAAGGTAGAAATATATAGTTGGTCTAAAAGTACAGTACAGCCTCTGAAACGCAAAATGCACGCATAAAAAAATAAAATGCTTATAACTTTGGAATAGAAGAACCAAAATTCCAAATGTATTTTGTACAGGTTTAGAAGCCCTACTTGCACAGCAAAAATTGAGGAGATACCTCTTGTAGTTTTTTCACAATTTCACTTTTAAATTTTTTACTACCCATTGGAAATACATTAAGAGAGCTTAGGCTGACTGGCTAGAGCATTGTGTTTAAAAGTGAACTCATGCCTGAATTCATGTTTATTTGACAGGAGAAGCCCCTATTTAGTGTAGTTTGCACATTCTTTTACTTCTAAGGTAGAATTATATAGTTGGTCTAAAAGTACAGTACAGCCTCTGAAACGCAAAATGCACGCATAAAAAAATAAAATGCTTATAACTTTGGAATAGACGGAGATAGAACCAAAATTTCAAATGTATTTTGTACAGGGTTAGAAGCCCTACTTGAACAGAAAAAATTGAGGAGATACCTCTTGTAGTTTTTTTTTTTTCCCCCACAATTTCACTTTTTAATTTTTCACTAGCCATTGGAAATCCATTAAGAGAGCTGAGGCTGCACTTGCTAGAGAATGGTGTGTAAAAGTGAATTCATGCCTGAATTCATGTTTACTTGACAGGAGAAGCCCCTGTATGGTGTAGTTTGCACATTCTTTTACTTCTAAGGTAGAATTATATAGTTGGTCTAAAAGTACAGTACAGCCTCTGAAACGCAAAATGCACGCATAAAAAAATAAAATGCTTATAACTTTGGAATAGAAGAACCAAAATTCCAAATGTATTTTGTACAGGTTTAGAAGCCCTACTTGCACAGCAAAAATTGAGGAGATACCTCTTGTAGTTTTTTCACAATTTCACTTTTAAATTTTTTACTACCCATTGGAAATACATTAAGAGAGCTTAGGCTGACTGGCTAGAGCATTGTGTTTAAAAGTGAACTCATGCCTGAATTCATGTTTATTTGACAGGAGAAGCCCCTATTTAGTGTAGTTTGCACATTCTTTTACTTCTAAGGTAGAAATATATAGTTGGTCTAAAAGTACAGTACAGCCTCTGAAACGCAAAATGCACGCATAAAAAAATAAAATGCTTATAACTTTGGAATAGAAGCAGATAGAACCAAAATTTCAAATGTATTTTGTACAGGTTTAGAAGCCCTACTTGAACAGAAAAAATTGAGGAGATACCTCTTGTAGTTTTTTTTTTTTTCCTACATTTTCACTTTTTAATTTTTCACTAGCCATTGGAAATCCATTAAGAGAGCTGAGGCTGAACTTGCTAGAGAATGGTGTGTAAAAGTGAATTCATGCCTGAATTCATGTTTACTTGACAGGAGAAGCCCCTGTATGGTGTAATTTGCACATTCTTTTACTTCTAAGGTAGAATTATATAGTTGGTCTAAAAGTACAGTACAGCCTATGAAACGCAAAATGCACGCATAAAAAAATAAAATGCTTATAACTTTGGAATAGAAGAACCAAAATTCAAAATGTATTTTGTACAGGTTTAGAAGCCCTACTGGCACAGCAAAAATTGAGGAGATACCTCTTGTAGTTTTTTCACAGTCACTTTTTAATTTTTCACTACCCTTTGGAAATACATTAAGAGAGCTTAGGCTGCACTGGCTAGAGCATTTTGTTTAAAAGTGAACTCATGCCTGAATTCATGTTTATTTGACAGGAGAAGCCCCTGTATAGTGTAGTTTGCACATTCTTTTACTTCTAAGGTAGAATTATATAGTTGGTCTAAAAGTGCAGTACAGCCTCTTAAACGCAAAATGCACGCATAAAAAAAGTAAAATGCATATAACTTTGGAATAGACGCAGATAGAACCAAAATTTCAAATGTATTTTGTACAGGTTTAGAAGCCCTACTTGAACAGAAAAAATTGAGGAGATACCTCTTGTAGTTTTTTTTTTTTTTTTCCTACAATTTCACTTTTTAATTTTTCACTAGCCATTGGAAATCCATTAAGAGAGCTGAGGCTGAACTTGCTAGAGAATGGTGTGTAAAAGTGAATTCATGCCTGAATTCATGTTTATTTGACAGGAGAAGCCCCTATTTAGTGTAGTTTGCACATTCTTTTACTTCTAAGGTAGAAATATATAGTTGGTCTAAAAGTACAGTACAGCCTCTGAAACGCAAAATGCACGCATAAAAAAATAAAATGCTTATAACTTTGGAATAGAAGAACCAAAATTCCAAATGTATTTTGTACAGGTTTAGAAGCCCTACTTGCACAGCAAAAATTGAGGAGATACCTCTTGTAGTTTTTTCACAATTTCACTTTTAAATTTTTTACTACCCATTGGAAATACATTAAGAGAGCTTAGGCTGACTGGCTAGAGCATTGTGTTTAAAAGTGAACTCATGCCTGAATTCATGTTTATTTGACAGGAGAAGCCCCTATTTAGTGTAGTTTGCACATTCTTTTACTTCTAAGGTAGAATTATATAGTTGGTCTAAAAGTACAGTACAGACTCTGAAACGCAAAATGCACGCATAAAAAAATAAAATGCTTATAACTTTGGAATAGAAGCAGATAGAACCAAAATTTCAAATGTATTTTGTACAGGTTTAGAAGCCCTACTTGAACAGAAAAAATTGAGGAGATACCTCTTGTAGTTTTTTTTTTTTTTTTCCCCACAATTTCACTTTTTAATTTTTCACTAGCCATTGGAAATCCATTAAGAGAGCTGAGGCTGCACTTGCTAGAGAATGGTGTGTAAAAGTGAATTCATGCCTGAATTCATGTTTACTTGACAGGAGAAGCCCCTATATGGTGTATTTTGCACATTCTTTTACTTCTAAGGTAGAATTATATAGTTGGTCTAAAAGTACAGTACAGCCTCTGAAACGCAAAATGCACGCATAAAAAAATAAAATGCTTATAACTTTGGAATAGAAGAACCAAAATTCCAAATGTATTTTGTACAGGTTTAGAAGCCCTACTTGCACAGCAAAAATTGAGGAGATACCTCTTGTAGTTTTTTCACAATTTCACTTTTAAATTTTTTACTACCCATTGGAAATACATTAAGAGAGCTTAGGCTGACTGGCTAGAGCATTGTGTTTAAAAGTGAACTCATGCCTGAATTCATGTTTATTTGACAGGAGAAGCCCCTGTATAGTGTAGTTTGCACATTCTTTTACTTCTAAGGTAGAATTATATAGTTGGTCTAAAAGTACAGTACAGCCTCTGAAACGCAAAATGCACGCATAAAAAAATAAAGTGCATATAACTTTGGAATAGAAGCAGATAGAACCATAATTTCAAATGTATTTTGTACAGGTTTAGAAGCCCTACTTGAACAGAAAAAATTGAGGAGATACCTCTTGTAGTTTTTTTTTTCTCCACAATTTCACTTTTTAATTTTTCACTAGCCATTGGAAATCCATTAAGAGAGCTGAGGCTGAACTTGCTAGAGAATGGTGTGTAAAAGTGAATTCATGCCTGAATTCATGTTTATTTGACAGGAGAAGCCCCTATTTAGTGTAGTTTGCACATTCTTTTACTTCTAAGGTAGAAATATATAGTTGGTCTAAAAGTACAGTACAGCCTCTGAAACGCAAAATGCACGCATAAAAAAATAAAATGCTTATAACTTTGGAATAGAAGAACCAAAATTCCAAATGTATTTTGTACATGTTTAGAAGCCCTACTTGCACAGCAAAAATTGAGGAGATACCTCTTGTAGTTTTTTCACAATTTCACTTTTAAATTTTTTACTACCCATTGGAAATACATTAAGAGAGCTTAGGCTGCACTGGCTAGAGCATTGTGTTTAAAAGTGAACTCATGCCTGAATTCATGTTTATTTGACAGGAGAAGCCCCTATTTAGTGTAGTTTGCACATTGTTTTACTTCTAAGGTAGAATTATATAGTTGGTCTAAAAGTACAGTACAGCCTCTGAAACGCAAAATGCACGCATAAAAAAATAAAGTGCATATAACTTTGGAATAGAAGCAGATAGAACCAAAATTTCAAATGTATTTTGTACAGGTTTAGAAGCCCTACTTGAACAGAAAAAATTGAGGAGATACCTCTTGTAGTTTTTTTTTTTTTTTTCCTACAATTTCACTTTTTAATTTTTCACTAGCCATTGGAAATCTATTAAGAGAGCTGAGGCTGAACTTGCTAGAGAATGGTGTGTAAAAGTGAATTCATGCCTGAATTCATGTTTACTTGACAGGAGAAGCCCCTATTTAGTGTAGTTTGCACATTCTTTTACTTCTAAAGTAGAAATATATAGTTGGTCTAAAAGTACAGTACAGCCTCTAAAACGCAAAATGCACGCATAAAAAAATAAAATGCATATAACTTTGGAATAGAAGCAGATAGAACCAAAATTTCAAATGTATTTTTTACAGGTTTAGAAGCCCTACTTGAACAGAAAAAAATTGCTTGTAGTTTTTTTTTTTTTTTCCTACAATTTCACTTTTTAATTTTTCACTAGCCATTGGAAATCCATTAAGAGAGCTGAGGCTGAACTTGCTAGAGAATGGTGTGTAAAAGTGAATTCATGCCTGAATTCATGTTTACTTGACAGGAGAAGCCCCTGTATGGTGTAATTTGCACATTCTTTTACTTCTAAGGTAGAAATATATAGTTGGTCTAAAAGTACAGTACAGCCTCTGAAACGCAAAATGCACGCATAAAAAAATAAAATGCTTATAACTTTGGAATAGAAGAACCAAAATTCCAAATGTATTTTGTACATGTTTAGAAGCCCTACTTGCACAGCAAAAATTGAGGAGATACCTCTTGTAGTTTTTTCACAATTTCACTTTTAAATTTTTTACTACCCATTGGAAATACATTAAGAGAGCTTAGGCTGACTGGCTAGAGCATTGTGTTTAAAAGTGAACTCATGCCTGAATTCATGTTTATTTGACAGGAGAAGCCCCTGTATAGTGTAGTTTGCACATTCTTTTACTTCTAAGGTAGAATTATATAGTTGGTCTAAAAGTACAGTACAGCCTCTGAAACGCAAAATGCACGCATAAAAAAATAAAATGCTTATAACTTTGGAATAGAAGAACCAAAATTCCAAATGTATTTTGTACAGGTTTAGAAGCCCTACTTGCACAGCAAAAATTGAGGAGATACCTCTTGTAGTTTTTTCACAATTTCACTTTTAAATTTTTTACTACCCATTGGAAATACATTAAGAGAGCTTAGGCTGCACTGGCTAGAGCATTTTGTTTAAAAGTGAACTCATGCCTGAATTCATGTTTATTTGACAGGAGAAGCCCCTGTATAGTGTAGTTTGCACATTCTTTTACTTCTAAGGTAGAATTATATAGTTGATCTAAAAGTGCAGTACAGCCTCTTAAACGCAAAATGCACGCATAAAAAAAGTAAAATGCATATAACTTTGGAATAGACGCAGATAGAACCAAAATTTCAAATGTATTTTGTACAGGTTTAGAAGCCCTACTTGAACAGAAAAAATTGAGGAGATATCTCTTGTAGTTTTTTTTTTTTTAATTTCCTACAATTTCACTTTTTAATTTTTCACTAGCCATTGGAAATCCATTAAGAGAGCTGAGGCTGCACTTGCTAGAGAATGGTGTGTAAAAGTGAACTCATGCCTGAATTCATGTTTATTTGACAGGAGAAGCCCCTGTATAGTGTAGTTTGCACATTGTTTTACTTCTAAGGTAGAATTATATAGTTGATCTAAAAGTACAGTACAGCCTCTGAAACGCAAAATGCACGCATAAAAAAATAAAATGCTTATAACTTTGGAATAGAAGAACCAAAATTCCAAATGTATTTTGTACATGTTTAGAAGCCCTACTGGCACAGCAAAAATGGAGGAGATACCTCTTGTAGTTTTTTCACAATTTCACTTTTAAATTTTTTACTACCCATTGGAAATACATTAAGAGAGCTTAGGCTGCACTGGCTAGAGCATTTTGTTTAAAAGTGAACTCATGCCTGAATTCATGTTTATTTGACAGGAGAAGCCCCTGTATAGTGTAGTTTGCACATTGTTTTACTTCTAAGGTAGAATTATATAGTTGATCTAAAAGTGCAGTACAGCCTCTGAAACGCAAAATGCACGCATAAAAAAATAAAATGCTTATAACTTTGGAATAGAAGAACCAAAATTCCAAATGTATTTTGTACAGGTTTAGAAGCCCTACTTGCACAGCAAAAATTGAGGAGATACCTCTTGTAATTTTTTTTTTTTTTTTTTTTTTCACAGTCACTTTTTAATTTTTCACTACCCTTTGGAAATACATTAAGAGAGCTTAGGCTGCACTGGCTAGAGCATTTTGTTTGAAAGTGAACTCATGCCTGAATTCATGTTTATTTGACAGGAGAAGCCCCTGTATAGTGTAGTTTGCTTATTCTTTTACTTCTAAGGTAGAATTATATAGTTGGTCTAAAATGCAGTACAGCCTCTTAAACGCAAAATGCACGCATAAAAAAAGTAAAATGCATATAACTTTGGAATAGACGCAGATAGAACCAAAATTTCAAATGTATTTTTTACAGGTTTAGAAGCCCTACTTGAACAGAAAAAAATTAGGAGATATCTCTTGTAGTTTTTTTTTTTATTATTTCCTACAATTTCACTTTTTAATTTTTCACTAGCCATTGGAAATCCATTAAGAGAGCTTAGGCTGCACTGGCTAGAGCATTTTGTTTAAAAGTGAACTCATGCCTGAATTCATGTTTATTTGACAGGAGAAGCCCCTATTTAGTGTAGTTTGCACATTCTTTTACTTCTACCGTAGAAATATATAGTTGGTCTAAAAGTACAGTACAGCCTCTGAAACGCAAAATGCACGCATAAAAAAATAAAATGCATATAACTTTGGAATAGAAGCAGATAGAACCAAAATTTCAAATGTATTTTGTACAGGTTTAGAAGCCCTACTTGAACAGAAAAAAATTGTAGTTTTTTTTTTTTTTTCCTACAATTTCACTTTTTAATTTTTCACTAGCCATTGGAAATCCATTAAGAGAGCTGAGGCTGAACTTGCTAGAGAATGGTGTGTAAAAGTGAATTCATGCCTGAATTCATGTTTACTTGACAGGAGAAGCCCCTATTTAGTGTAGTTTGCACATTCTTTTACTTCTAAGGTAGAAATATATAGTTGGTCTAAAAGTACAGTACAGCCTCTGAAACGCAAAATGCACGCATAAAAAAATAAAATGCTTATAACTTTGGAATAGAAGAACCAAAATTCCAAATGTATTTTGTACAGGTTTAGAAGCCCTACTTGCACAGCAAAAATTGAGGAGATACCTCTTGTAGTTTTTTCACAATTTCACTTTTAAATTTTTTACTACCCATTGGAAATACATTAAGAGAGCTTAGGCTGCACTGGCTAGAGCATTTTGTTTAAAAGTGAACTCATGCCTGAATTCATGTTTATTTGACAGGAGAAGCCCCTATTTAGTGTAGTTTGCACATTCTTTTACTTCTAAGGTAGAATTATATAGTTGGTCTAAAAGTACAGTACAGCCTCTGAAACGCAAAATGCACGCATAAAAAAATAAAGTGCATATAACTTTGGAATAGAAGCAGATAGAACCAAAATTTCAAATGTATTTTGTACAGGTTTAGAAGCCCTACTTGAACAGAAAAAATTGAGGAGATACCTCTTGTAGTTAGTTTTTTTTTCCTACAATTTCACTTTTTAATTTTTCACTAGCCATTGGAAATCCATTAAGAGAGCTGAGGCTGAACTTGCTAGAGAATGGTGTGTAAAAGTGAATTCATGCCTGAATTCATGTTTACTTGACAGGAGAAGCCCCTGTATGGTGTAATTTGCACATTCTTTTACTTCTAAGGTAGAATTATATAGTTGGTCTAAAAGTACAGTACAGCCTCTGAAACGCAAAATGCACGCATAAAAAAATAAAATGCTTATAACTTTGGAATAGAAGAACCAAAATTCCAAATGTATTTTGTACAGGTTTAGAAGCCCTACTTGCACAGCAAAAATTGAGGAGATACCTCTTGTAGTTTTTTCACAATTTCACTTTTAAATTTTTTACTACCCATTGGAAATACATTAAGAGAGCTTAGGCTGCACTGGCTAGAGCATTTTGTTTAAAAGTGAACTCATGCCTGAATTCATGTTTATTTGACAGGAGAAGCCCCTGTATAGTGTAGTTTGCACATTCTTTTACTTCTAAGGTAGAAATATATAGTTGGTCTAAAAGTACAGTACAGCCTCTGAAACACAAAATGCACGCATAAAAAAAAAGTAAAATGCATATAACTTTGGAATAGAAGAACCAAAATTCAAAATGTATTTTGTACAGGTTTAGAAGCCCTACTTGAACAGAAAAAATTGAGGAGATATCTCTTGTAGTTTTTTTTTTTTAATTTCCTACAATTTCACTTTTTAATTTTTCACTAGCCATTGGAAATCCATTAAGAGAGCTTAGGCTGCACTGGCTAGAGCATTTTGTTTAAAAGTGAACTCATGCCTGAATTCATGTTTACTTGACAGGAGAAGCCCCTGTATGGTGTAATTTGCACATTCTTTTACTTCTAAGGTAGAATTATATAGTTGGTCTAAAAGTACAGTACAGCCTCTGAAACGCAAAATGCACGCATAAAAAAGTAAAATGCATATAACTTTGGAATAGACGCAGATAGAACCAAAATTTCAAATGTATTTTGTACAGGTTTAGAAGCCCTACTTGAACAGAAAAAAATTGAGGAGATACCTCTTGTAGTTTTTTTTTTTTTTTCCCTACAATTTCACTTTTTAATTTTTCACTAGCCATTGGAAATCCATTAAGAGAGCTGAGGCTGAACTTGCTAGAGAATGGTGTGTAAAAGTGAATTCATGCCTGAATTCATGTTTATTTGACAGGAGAAGCCCCTGTATGGTGTAGTTTGCACATTCTTTTACTTCTAAGGTACAATTATATAGTTGGTCTAAAAGTACAGTACAGCCTCTGAAACGCAAAATGCACGCATAAAAAAATAAAATGCTTATAACTTTGGAATAGAAGAACCAAAATTCCAAATGTATTTTGTACATGTTTAGAAGCCCTACTTGCACAGCAAAAATTGAGGAGATACCTCTTGTAGTTTTTTCACAATTTCACTTTTAACTTTTTTACTACCCATTGGAAATACATTAAGAGAGCTTAGGCTGCACTGGCTAGAGCATTGTGTTTAAAAGTGAACTCATGCCTGAATTCATGTTTATTTGACAGGAGAAGCCCCTATTTAGTGTAGTTTGCACATTGTTTTACTTCTAAGGTAGAATTATATAGTTGGTCTAAAAGTACAGTACAGCCTCTGAAACGCAAAATGCACGCATTAAAAAAAATAAATGCTTTTAACTTTGGAATAGAAGCAGATAGAACCAAAATTCCAAATGTATTTTGTACAGGTTTAGAAGCCCTACTTGCACAGCAAAAATTGAGGAGATACCTCTTGTAGTTTTTTTTTTTTTTTTTTCCCACAATTTCACTTTTTAATTTTTCACTAGCCATTGGAAATCCATTAAGAGAGCTGAGGCTGCACTTGCTAGAGAATGGTGTGTAAAAGTGAATTCATGCCTGAATTCATGTTTACTTGACAGGAGAAGCCCCTGTATGGTGTAATTTGCACATTCTTTTACTTCTAAGGTAGAAATATATAGTTGGTCTAAAAGTACAGTACAGCCTCTGAAACGCAAAATGCACGCATAAAAAAATAAAATGCATATAACTTTGGAATAGAAGCAGATAGAACCAAAATTTCAAATGTATTTTGTACAGGTTTAGAAGCCCTACTTGAACAGAAAAAATTGAGGAGATACCTCTTGTAGTTTTTTTTTTTTTTTCCTACAATTTCACTTTTTAATTTTTCACTAGCCATTGGAAATCCATTAAGAGAGCTGAGGCTGAACTTGCTAGAGAATGGTGTGTAAAAGTGAATTCATGCCTGAATTCATGTTTACTTGACAGGAGAAGCCCCTGTATGGTGTAATTTGCACATTCTTTTACTTCTAAGGTAGAATTATATAGTTGGTCTAAAAGTACAGTACAGCCTCTGAAACGCAAAATGCACGCATAAAAAAATAAAATGCTTATAACTTTGGAATAGAAGAACCAAAATTCAAAATGTATTTTGTACAGGTTTAGAAGCCCTACTGGCACAGCAAAAATTGAGGAGATACCTCTTGTAGTTTTTTCACAATTTCACTTTTTAATTTTTTACTACCCATTGGAAATACATTAAGAGAGCTTAGGCTGCACTGGCTAGAGCATTTTGTTTAAAAGTGAACTCATGCCTGAATTCATGTTTATTTGACAGGAGAAGCCCCTGTATAGTGTAGTTTGCACATTCTTTTACTTCTAAGGTAGAATTATATAGTTGGTCTAAAAGTACAGTACAGCCTCTGAAACGCAAAATGCACGCATAAAAAAATAAAATGCTTATAACTTTGGAATAGAAGAACCAAAATTCCAAATGTATTTTGTACAGGTTTAGAAGCCCTACTTGCACAGCAAAAATTGAGGAGATACCTCTTGTAGTTTTTTCACAATTTCACTTTTTTTTTTTTTCACAGTCACTTTTTAATTTTTCACTACCCTTTGGAAATACATTAAGAGAGCTTAGGCTGCACTGGCTAGAGCATTTTGTTTAAAAGTGAACTCATGCCTGAATTCATGTTTATTTGACAGGAGAAGCCCCTGTATAGTGTAGTTTGCACATTCTTTTACTTCTAAGGTAGAAATATATAGTTGGTCTAAAAGTACAGTACAGCCTCTGAAACACAAAATGCACGCATAAAAAAAAAGTAAAATGCATATAACTTTGGAATAGAAGCAGATAGAACCAAAATTTCAAATGTATTTTGTACAGGTTTAGAAGCCCTACTTGAACAGAAAAAATTGAGGAGATACCTCTTGTAGTTTTTTTTTTTTTTCCTACAATTTCACTTTTTAATTTTTCACTAGCCATTGGAAATCCATTAAGAGAGCTGAGGCTGAACTTGCTAGAGAATGGTGTGTAAAAGTGAATTCATGCCTGAATTCATGTTTACTTGACAGGAGAAGCCCCTATTTAGTGTAGTTTGCACATTCTTTTACTTCTAAGGTAGAAATATATAGTTGGTCTAAAAGTACAGTACAGCCTCTGAAACGCAAAATGCACGCATAAAAAAATAAAATGCTTATAACTTTGGAATAGAAGAACCAAAATTCCAAATGTATTTTGTACAGGTTTAGAAGCCCTACTTGCACAGCAAAAATTGAGGAGATACCTCTTGTAGTTTTTTCACAATTTCACTTTTAAATTTTTTACTACCCATTGGAAATACATTAAGAGAGCTTAGGCTGCACTGACTAGAGCATTGTGTTTAAAAGTGAACTCATGCCTGAATTCATGTTTATTTGACAGGAGAAGCCCCTGTATAGTGTAGTTTGCACATTCTTTTACTTCTAAGGTAGAATTATATAGTTGGTCTAAAAGTACAGTACAGCCTCTGAAACGCAAAATGCACGCATAAAAAAAGTAAAATGCATATAACTTTGGAATAGACGCAGATAGAACCATAATTTCAAATGTATTTTGTACAGGTTTAGAAGCCCTACTTGAACAGAAAGAATTGAGGAGATACCTCTTGTAGTTTTTTCACAATTTCACTTTTTAATTTTTCACTAGCCATTGGAAATCCATTAAGAGAGCTGAGGCTGCACTGGCTAGAGCATTTTGTTTAAAAGTGAACTCATGCCTGAATTCATGTTTATTTGACAGGAGAAGCCCCTGTATAGTGTAGTTTGCACATTCTTTTACTTCTAAGGTAGAATTATATAGTTGGTCTAAAAGTACAGTACAGCCTCTGAAACGCAAAATGCACGCATAAAAAAATAAAATGCATATAACTTTGGAATAGAAGCAGATAGAACCAAAATTTCAAATGTATTTTGTACAGGTTTAGAAGCCCTACTTGAACAGAAAAAATTGAGGAGATACCTCTTGTAGTTTTTTTTTTTTTCCTACAATTTCACTTTTTAATTTTTCACTAGCCATTGGAAATCCATTAAGAGAGCTGAGGCTGAACTTGCTAGAGAATGGTGTGTAAAAGTGAATTCATGCCTGAATTCATGTTTACTTGACAGGAGAAGCCCCTGTATGGTGTAATTTGCACATTCTTTTACTTCTAAGGTAGAAATATATAGTTGGTCTAAAAGTACAGTACAGCCTCTGAAACGCAAAATGCACGCATAAAAAAATAAAATGCTTATAACTTTGGAATAGAAGAACCAAAATTCAAAATGTATTTTGTACAGGTTTAGAAGCCCTACTTGCACAGCAAAAATTGAGGAGATACCTCTTGTAGTTTTTTCACAATTTCACTTTTAAATTTTTTACTACCCATTGGAAATACATTAAGAAAGCTTTGGCTGACTGGCTAGAGCATTGTGTTTAAAAGTGAACTCATGCCTGAATTCATGTTTATTTGACAGGAGAAGCCCCTATTTAGTGTAGTTTGCACATTCTTTTACTTCTAAGGTAGAATTATATAGTTGGTCTAAAAGTACAGTACAGCCTCTGAAACGCAAAATGCACGCATAAAAAAAAAAGCTTATAGCTTTGGAATAGAAGCAGATAGAACCAAAATTCCAAATGTATTTTGTACAGGTGTAGAAGCCCAACTTGAACAGAAAGAGTTGAGGAGATACCTCTTGTAGTTTTTTTTTTTTTTTTCCCTACAATTTCACTTTTTAATTTTTCACTAGCCATTAGAAATCCATTAAGAGAGCTGAGGCTGAACTTGCTAGAGAATGGTGTGTAAAAGTGAATTCATGCCTGAATTCATGTTTACTTGACAGGAGAAGCCCCTGTATGTGTAGTTTGCACATTCTTTTACTTCTAAGGTAGAATTATATAGTTGATCTAAAAGTGCAGTACAGCCTCTTAAACGCAAAATGCACGCATAAAAAAAGTAAAATGCATATAACTTTGGAATAGAAGCAGATAGAACCAAAATTTCAAATGTATTTTGTACAGGTTTAGAAGCCCTACTTGAACAGAAAAAATTGAGGAGATATCTCTTGTAGTTTTTTTTTTTTAATTTCCTACAATTTCACTTTTTAATTTTTCACTAGCCATTGGAAATCCATTAAGAGAGCTGAGGCTGCACTTGCTAGAGAATGGTGTGTAAAAGTGAACTCATGCCTGTATTCATGTTTATTTGACAGGAGAAGCCCCTGTATAGTGTAGTTTGCACATTCTTTTACTTCTAAGGTAGAAATATATAGTTGGTCTAAAAGTACAGTACAGCCTCTGAAACGCAAAATGCACGCATAAAAAAATAAAATGCTTATAACTTTGGAATAGAAGAACCAAAATTCCAAATGTATTTTGTACAGGTTTAGAAGCCCTACTTGCACAGCAAAAATTGAGGAGATACCTCTTGTAGTTTTTTCACAATTTCACTTTTAAATTTTTTACTACCCATTGGAAATACATTAAGAGAGCTTAGGCTGCACTGGCTAGAGCATTTTGTTTAAAAGTGAACTCATGCCTGAATTCATGTTTATTTGACAGGAGAAGCCCCTGTATAGTGTAGTTTGCACATTCTTTTACTTCTAAGGTAGAATTATATAGTTGATCTAAAAGTGCAGTACAGCCTCTGAAACGCAAAATGCACGCATAAAAAAATAAAATGCTTATAACTTTGGAATAGAAGAACCAAAATTCCAAATGTATTTTGTACAGGTTTAGAAGCCCTACTTGCACAGCAAAAATTGAGGAGATACCTCTTGTAATTTTTTTTTTTTTTTTTTTCACAGTCACTTTTTAATTTTTCACTACCCTTTGGAAATACATTAAGAGAGCTTAGGCTGCACTGGCTAGAGCATTTTGTTTAAAAGTGAACTCATGCCTGAATTCATGTTTATTTGACAGGAGAAGCCCCTGTATAGTGTAGTTTGCTTATTCTTTTACTTCTAAGGTAGAATTATATAGTTGGTCTAAAATGCAGTACAGCCTCTTAAACGCAAAATGCACGCATAAAAAAAAAGTAAAATGCATATAACTTTGGAATAGAAGCAGATAGAACCAAAATTTCAAATGTATTTTGTACAGGTTTAGAAGCCCTACTTGAACAGAAAAAAATTAGGAGATATCTCTTGTAGTTTTTTTTTTATTATTTCCTACAATTTCACTTTTTAATTTTTCACTAGCCATTAGAAATCCATTAAGAGAGCTGAGGCTGAACTTGCTAGAGAATGGTGTGTAAAAGTGAATTCATGCCTGAATTCATGTTTACTTGACAGGAGAAGCCCCTGTATGGTGTAATTTGCACATTCTTTTACTTCTAAGGTAGAAATATATAGTTGGTCTAAAAGTACAGTACAGCCTCTGAAACGCAAAATGCACGCATAAAAAAATAAAATGCATATAACTTTGGAATAGAAGCAGATAGAACCAAAATTTCAAATGTATTTTGTACAGGTTTAGAAGCCCTACTTGAACAGAAAAAATTGAGGAGATACCTCTTGTAGTTTTTTTTTTTTTTCCTACAATTTCACTTTTTAATTTTTCACTAGCCATTGGAAATCCATTAAGAGAGCTGAGGCTGAACTTGCTAGAGAATGGTGTGTAAAAGTGAATTCATGCCTGAATTCATGTTTACTTGACAGGAGAAGCCCCTGTATAGTGTAGTTTGCACATTCTTTTACTTCTAAGGTAGAATTATATAGTTGGTCTAAAAGTACAGTACAGCCTCTGAAACGCAAAATGCACGCATAAAAAAATAAAATGCTTATAACTTTGGAATAGAAGAACCAAAATTCCAAATGTATTTTGTACAGGTTTAGAAGCCCTACTTGCACAGCAAAAATTGAGGAGATACCTCTTGTAGTTTTTTCACAATTTCACTTTTAAATTTTTTACTACCCATTGGAAATACATTAAGAGAGCTTAGGCTGCACTGGCTAGAGCATTGTGTTTAAAAGTGAACTCATGCCTGAATTCATGTTTATTTGACAGGAGAAGCCCCTATTTAGTGTAGTTTGCACATTCTTTTACTTCTAAGGTAGAATTATATAGTTGGTCTAAAAGTACAGTACAGCCTCTGAAACGCAAAATGCACGCATAAAAAAATAAAATGCTTATAACTTTGGAATAGAAGCAGATAGAACCAAAATTCCAAATGTATTTTGTACAGGTTTAGAAGCCCAACTTGAACAGAAAGAGTTGAGGAGATACCTCTTGTAGTTTTTTTTTTTTTTTTTCCCACAATTTCACTTTTTAATTTTTCACTAGCCATTGGAAATCCATTAAGAGAGCTGAGGCTGCACTTGCTAGAGAATGGTGTGTAAAAGTGAATTCATGCCTGAATTCATGTTTACTTGACAGGAGAAGCCCCTGTATGGTGTATTTTGCACATTCTTTTACTTCTAAGGTAGAATTATATAGTTGGTCTAAAAGTACAGTACAGCCTCTGAAACGCAAAATGCACGCATAAAAAAAGTAAAATGCATATAACTTTGGAATAGAAGCAGATAGAACCAAAATTTCAAATGTATTTTGTACAGGTTTAGAAGCCCTACTTGAACAGAAAAAATTGAGGAGATACCTCTTGTAGTTTTTTTTTTTTTTTCCTACAATTTCACTTTTTAATTTTTCACTAGCCATTGGAAATCCATTAAGAGAGCTTAGGCTGCACTGGCTAGAGCATTTTGTTTAAAAGTGAACTCATGCCTGAATTCATGTTTATTTGACAGGAGAAGCCCCTGTATAGTGTAATTTGCACATTCTTTTACTTCTAAGGTAGAAATATATAGTTGGTCTAAAAGTACAGTACAGCCTCTGAAACGCAAAATGCACGCATAAGAAAATAAAATGCTTATAACTTTGGAATAGAAGAACCAAAATTCAAAATGTATTTTGTACAGGTTTAGAAGCCCTACTGGCACAGCAAAAATTGAGGAGATACCTCTTGTAGTTTTTTCACAATTTCACTTTTTAATTTTTTACTACCCATTGGAAATACATTAAGAGAGCTTAGGCTGCACTGGCTAGAGCATTTTGTTTAAAAGTGAACTCATGCCTGAATTCATGTTTATTTGACAGGAGAAGCCCCTGTATAGTGTAGTTTGCACATTCTTTTACTTCTAAGGTAGAATTATATAGTTGATCTAAAAGTGCAGTACAGCCTCTGAAACGCAAAATGCACGCATAAAAAAATAAAATGCTTATAACTTTGGAATAGAAGAACCAAAATTCCAAATGTATTTTGTACAGGTTTAGAAGCCCTACTTGCACAGCAAAAATTGAGGAGATACCTCTTGTAATTTTTTTTTTTTTTTTTTTTTCACAGTCACTTTTTAATTTTTCACTACCCTTTGGAAATACATTAAGAGAGCTTAGGCTGCACTGGCTAGAGCATTTTGTTTGAAAGTGAACTCATGCCTGAATTCATGTTTATTTGACAGGAGAAGCCCCTGTATAGTGTAGTTTGCTTATTCTTTTACTTCTAAGGTAGAATTATATAGTTGGTCTAAAATGCAGTACAGCCTCTTAAACGCAAAATGCACGCATAAAAAAAGTAAAATGCATATAACTTTGGAATAGACGCAGATAGAACCAAAATTTCAAATGTATTTTTTACAGGTTTAGAAGCCCTACTTGAACAGAAAAAAATTAGGAGATATCTCTTGTAGTTTTTTTTTTATTATTTCCTACAATTTCACTTTTTAATTTTTCACTAGCCATTAGAAATCCATTAAGAGAGCTGAGGCTGAACTTGCTAGAGAATTGTGTGTAAAAGTGAATTCATGCCTGAATTCATGTTTACTTGACAGGAGAAGCCCCTATTTAGTGTAGTTTGCACATTCTTTTACTTCTAAGGTAGAAATATATAGTTGGTCTAAAAGTACAGTACAGCCTCTGAAACGCAAAATGCACGCATAAAAAAATAAAATGCTTATAACTTTGGAATAGAAGAACCAAAATTCCAAATGTATTTTGTACAGGTTTAGAAGCCCTACTTGCACAGCAAAAATTGAGGAGATACCTCTTGTAGTTTTTTCACAATTTCACTTTTAAATTTTTTACTACCCATTGGAAATACATTAAGAGAGCTTAGGCTGCACTGGCTAGAGCATTTTGTTTAAAAGTGAACTCATGCCTGAATTCATGTTTATTTGACAGGAGAAGCCCCTATTTAGTGTAGTTTGCACATTCTTTTACTTCTAAGGTAGAAATATATAGTTGGTCTAAAAGTACAGTACAGCCTCTGAAACGCAAAATGCACGCATAAAAAAATAAAATGCATATAACTTTGGAATAGAAGCAGATAGAACCAAAATTTCAAATGTATTTTGTACAGGTTAGAAGCCCTACTTGAACAGAAAAAATTGAGGAGATACCTCTTGTAGTTTTTTTTTTTTTTTCCTACAATTTCACTTTTTAATTTTTCACTAGCCATTGGAAATCCATTAAGAGAGCTGAGGCTGAACTTGCTAGAGAATGGTGTGTAAAAGTGAATTCATGCCTGAATTCATGTTTACTTGACAGGAGAAGCCCCTGTATGGTGTAATTTGCACATTCTTTTACTTCTAAGGTAGAAATATATAGTTGGTCTAAAAGTACAGTACAGCCTCTGAAACGCAAAATGCACGCATAAAAAAATAAAATGCTTATAACTTTGGAATAGAAGAACCAAAATTCAAAATGTATTTTGTACAGGTTTAGAAGCCCTACTGGCACAGCAAAAATTGAGGAGATACCTCTTGTAGTTTTTTCACAATTTCACTTTTAAATTTTTTACTACCCATTGGAAATACATTAAGAGAGCTTAGGCTGCACTGGCTAGAGCATTTTGTTTAAAAGTGAACTCATGCCTGAATTCATGTTTATTTGACAGGAGAAGCCCCTGTATAGTGTAGTTTGCACATTCTTTTACTTCTAAGGTAGAATTATATAGTTGGTCTAAAAGTACAGTACAGCCTCTGAAACGCAAAATGCACGCATAAAAAAATAAAATGCTTATAACTTTGGAATAGAAGAACCAAAATTCCAAATGTATTTTGTACAGGTTTAGAAGCCCTACTTGCACAGCAAAAATTGAGGAGATACCTCTTGTAATTTTTTTTTTTTTTTTTTTTCACAGTCACTTTTTAATTTTTCACTACCCTTTGGAAATACATTAAGAGAGCTTAGGCTGCACTGGCTAGAGCATTTTGTTTGAAAGTGAACTCATGCCTGAATTCATGTTTACTTGACAGGAGAAGCCCCTGTATGGTGTAATTTGCACATTCTTTTACTTCTAAGGTAGAAATATATAGTTGGTCTAAAAGTACAGTACAGCCTCTGAAACGCAAAATGCACGCATAAAAAAATAAAATGCATATAACTTTGGAATAGAAGCAGATAGAATGTATTTTGTACAGGTTAGAAGCCCTACTTGAACAGAAAAAATTGAGGAGATACCTCTTGTAGTTTTTTTTTTTTTTTCCTACAATTTCACTTTTTAATTTTTCACTAGCCATTGGAAATCCATTAAGAGAGCTGAGGCTGAACTTGCTAGAGAATGGTGTGTAAAAGTGAATTCATGCCTGAATTCATGTTTACTTGACAGGAGAAGCCCCTGTATGGTGTAATTTGCACATTCTTTTACTTCTAAGGTAGAAATATATAGTTGGTCTAAAAGTACAGTACAGCCTCTGAAACGCAAAATGCACGCATAAAAAAATAAAATGCTTATAACTTTGGAATAGAAGAACCAAAATTCCAAATGTATTTTGTACAGGTTTAGAAGCCCTACTTGCACAGCAAAAATTGAGGAGATACCTCTTGTAGTTTTTTCACAATTTCACTTTTTAATTTTTTACTACCCATTGGAAATACATTAAGAGAGCTTAGGCTGCACTGGCTAGAGCATTTTGTTTAAAAGTGAACTCATGCCTGAATTCATGTTTATTTGACAGGAGAAGCCCCTGTATAGTGTAGTTTGCACATTCTTTTACTTCTAAGGTAGAATTATATAGTTGGTCTAAAAGTGCAGTACAGCCTCTGAAACGCAAAATGCACGCATAAAAAAGTAAAATGCATATAACTTTGGAATAGACGCAGATAGAACCAAAATTTCAAATGTATTTTGTACAGGTTTAGAAGCCCTACTTGAACAGAAAAAAATTGAGGAGATACCTCTTGTAGTTTTTTTTTTTTTTTCCCCTACAATTTCACTTTTTAATTTTTCACTAGCCATTGGAAATCCATTAAGAGAGCTGATGCTGAACTTGCTAGAGAATGGTGTGTAAAAGTGAATTCATGCCTGAATTCATGTTTACTTGACAGGAGAAGCCCCTATATGGTGTAGTTTGCACATTCTTTTACTTCTAAGGTAGAAATATATAGTTGGTCTAAAAGTACAGTACAGCCTCTGAAACGCAAAATGCACGCATAAAAAAATAAAATGCTTATAACTTTGGAATAGAAGCAGATAGAACCAAAATTCCAAATGTATTTTGTACAGGTTTAGAAGCCCTACTTGAACAGAAAAATTGAGGAGATACCTCTTGTAGTTTTTTTTTTTTACTACAATTTCACTTTTTAATTTTTCACTAGCCATTGGAAATCCATTAAGAGAGCTGAGGCTGCACTTGCTAGAGAATGGTGTGTAAAAGTTAATTCATGCCTGAATTCATGTTTACTTGACAGGAGAAGCCCCTATATGGTGTATTTGCACATTCTTTTACTTCTAAGGTAGAATTATATAGTTGTTCTAAAAGTACAGTACAGCCTCTGAAACGCAAAATGCACGCATAAAAAAATAAAATGCTTATACCTTTGGAATAGAAGAACCAAAATTCCAAATGTATTTTGTACAGGTTTAGAAGCCCTACTTGCACAGCAAAAATTGAGGAGATACCTCTTGTAGTTTTTTCACAATTTCACTTTTAAATTTTTTACTACCCATTGGAAATACATTAAGAGAGCTTAGGCTGACTGGCTAGAGCATTGTGTTTAAAAGTGAACTCATGCCTGAATTCATGTTTATTTGACAGGAGAAGCCCCTGTATAGTGTAGTTTGCACATTCTTTTACTTCTAAGGTACAATTATATAGTTGGTCTAAAAGTACAGTACAGCCTCTGAAACGCAAAATGCACGCATAAAAAAAAATAAAATGCTTATAACTCTGGAATTGAAGCAGATAGAACCAAAATTCAAAATGTATTTTGTACAGGTTTAGAAGCCCAACTTGAACAGAAAGAATTGAGGAGATACCTCTTGTAGTTTTTTTTTTTTTTCCCCCACAATTTCACTTTTTAATTTTTCACTAGCCATTGGAAATCCATTAAGAGAGCTGAGGCTGCACTTGCTAGAGAATGGTGTGTAAAAGTGAATTCATGCCTGAATTCATGTTTACTTGACAGGAGAAGCCCCTATATGGTGTAGTTTGCACATTCTTTTACTTCTAAGGTAGAATTATATAGTTGGTCTAAAAGTGCAGTACAGCCTCTGAAACGCAAAATGCACGCATAAAAAAGTAAAATGCATATAACTTTGGAATAGACGCAGATAGAACCAAAATTTCAAATGTATTTTGTACAGGTTTAGAAGCCCTACTTGAACAGAAAAAATTGAGGAGATACCTCTTGTAGTTTTTTTTTTCCTACAATTTCACTTTTTAATTTTTCACTAGCCATTGGAAATCCATTAAGAGAGCTGAGGCTGAACTTGCTAGAGAATGGTGTGTAAAAGTGAATTCATGCCTGAATTCATGTTTACTTGACAGGAGAAGCCCCTGTATGGTGTAATTTGCACATTCTTTTACTTCTAAGGTAGAAATATATAGTTGGTCTAAAAGTACAGTACAGCCTCTGAAACGCAAAATGCACGCATAAAAAAATAAAATGCTTATAACTTTGGAATAGAAGAACCAAAATTCCAAATGTATTTTGTACAGGTTTAGAAGCCCTACTTGCACAGCAAAAATTGAGGAGATACCTCTTGTAGTTTTTTCACAATTTCACTTTTAAATTTTTTACTACCCATTGGAAATACATTAAGAGAGCTTAGGCTGCACTGGCTAGAGCATTTTGTTTAAAAGTGAACTCATGCCTGAATTCATGTTTATTTGACAGGAGAATCCCCTATTTAGTGTAGTTTGCACATTCGTTTACTTCTAAGATAGAATTATATAGTTGGTCTAAAAGTACAGTACAGCCTCTGAAACGCAAAATGCACGCATAAAAAAATAAAATGCTTATAACTTTGGAATAGAAGCAGATAGAACCAAAATTCCAAATGTATTTTGTACAGGTTTAGAAGCCCAACTTGAACAGAAAGAGTTGAGGAGATACCTCTTGTAGTTTTTTTTTTTTTTTTCCCACAATTTCACTTTAATTTTTCACTAGCCATTGGAAATCCATTAAGAGAGCTGAGGCTGCACTTGCTAGAGAATGGTGTGTAAAAGTGAATTCATGCCTGAATTCATGTTTACTTGACAGGAGAAGCCCCTATATGGTGTATTTTGCACATTCTTTTACTTCTAAGGTAGAATTATATAGTTGGTCTAAAAGTACAGTACAGCCTCTGAAACGCAAAATGCACGCATAAAAAAAGTAAAATGCATATAACTTTGGAATAGACGGAGATAGAACCAAAATTTCAAATGTATTTTGTACAGGGTTAGAAGCCCTACTTGAACAGAAAAAATTGAGGAGATACCTCTTGTAGTTTTTTTTTTTTTTTTCCCTACAATTTCACTTTTTAATTTTTCACTAGCCATTGGAAATCCATTAAGAGAGCTGAGGCTGAACTTGCTAGAGAATGGTGTGTAAAAGTGAATTCATGCCTGAATTCATGTTTATTTGACAGGAGAAGCCCCTATTTAGTGTAGTTTGCACATTCTTTTACTTCTAAGGTAGAAATATATAGTTGGTCTAAAAGTACAGTACAGCCTCTGAAACGCAAAATGCACGCATAAAAAAATAAAATGCTTATAACTTTGGAATAGAAGAACCAAAATTCAAAATGTATTTTGTACAGGTTTAGAAGCCCTACTGGCACAGCAAAAATTGAGGAGATACCTCTTGTAGTTTTTTCACAATTTCACTTTTTAATTTTTTACTACCCATTGGAAATACATTACGAGAGCTTAGGCTGCACTGGCTAGAGCATTTTGTTTAAAAGTGAACTCATGCCTGAATTCATGTTTATTTGACAGGAGAAGCCCCTGTATAGTGTAGTTTGCACATTGTTTTACTTCTAAGGTAGAATTATATAGTTGATCTAAAAGTGCAGTACAGCCTCTGAAACGCAAAATGCACGCATAAAAAAATAAAATGCTTATAACTTTGGAATAGAAGAACCAAAATTCCAAATGTATTTTGTACAGGTTTAGAAGCCCTACTTGCACAGCAAAAATTGAGGAGATACCTCTTGTAATTTTTTTTTTTTTTCACAGTCACTTTTTAATTTTTCACTACCCTTTGGAAATACATTAAGAGAGCTTAGGCTGCACTGGCTAGAGCATTTTGTTTGAAAGTGAACTCATGCCTGAATTCATGTTTATTTGACAGGAGAAGCCCCTGTATAGTGTAGTTTGCTTATTCTTTTACTTCTAAGGTAGAATTATATAGTTGGTCTAAAATGCAGTACAGCCTCTTAAACGCAAAATGCACGCATAAAAAAAGTAAAATGCATATAACTTTGGAATAGACGCAGATAGAACCAAAATTTCAAATGTATTTTTTACAGGTTTAGAAGCCCTACTTGAACAGAAAAAAATTAGGAGATATCTCTTGTAGTTTTTTTTTTATTATTTCCTACAATTTCACTTTTTAATTTTTCACTAGCCATTGGAAATCCATTAAGAGAGCTTAGGCTGCACTGGCTAGAGCATTTTGTTTAAAAGTGAACTCATGCCTGAATTCATGTTTATTTGACAGGAGAAGCCCCTATTTAGTGTAGTTTGCACATTCTTTTACTTCTACCGTAGAAATATATAGTTGGTCTAAAAGTACAGTACAGCCTCTGAAACACAAAATGCACGCATAAAAAAGTAAAATGCATATACCTTTGGAATAGAAGCAGATAGAACCAAAATTTCAAATGTATTTTGTACAGGTTTAGCAGCCCTACTTGAACAGAAAAAAATTGTAGTTTTTTTTTTTTTTTCCTACAATTTCACTTTTTAATTTTTCACTAGCCATTAGAAATCCATTAAGAGAGCTGAGGCTGAACTTGCTAGAGAATTGTGTGTAAAAGTGAATTCATGCCTGAATTCATGTTTACTTGACAGGAGAAGCCCCTATTTAGTGTAGTTTGCACATTCTTTTACTTCTAAGGTAGAAATATATAGTTGGTCTAAAAGTACAGTACAGCCTCTGAAACGCAAAATGCACGCATAAAAAAATAAAATGCTTATAACTTTGGAATAGAAGAACCAAAATTCCAAATGTATTTTGTACAGGTTTAGAAGCCCTACTTGCACAGCAAAAATTGAGGAGATACCTCTTGTAGTTTTTTCACAATTTCACTTTTAAATTTTTTACTACCCATTGGAAATACATTAAGAGAGCTTAGGCTGACTGGCTAGAGCATTGTGTTTAAAAGTGAACTCATGCCTGAATTCATGTTTATTTGACAGGAGAAGCCCCTATTTAGTGTAGTTTGCACATTCTTTTACTTCTAAGGTAGAAATATATAGTTGGTCTAAAAGTACAGTACAGCCTCTGAAACGCAAAATGCACGCATAAAAAAATAAAATGCTTATAACTTTGGAATAGAAGCAGATAGAACCAAAATTCCAAATGTATTTTGTACAGGTTTAGAAGCCCAACTTGAACAGAAAGAGTTGAGGAGATACCTCTTGTAGTTTTTTTTTTTTTTTTCCCACAATTTCACTTTAATTTTTCACTAGCCATTGGAAATCCATTAAGAGAGCTGAGGCTGCACTTGCTAGAGAATGGTGTGTAAAAGTGAATTCATGCCTGAATTCATGTTTACTTGACAGGAGAAGCCCCTATATGGTGTATTTTGCACATTCTTTTACTTCTAAGGTAGAATTATATAGTTGGTCTAAAAGTACAGTACAGCCTCTGAAACGCAAAATGCACGCATAAAAAAAGTAAAATGCATATAACTTTGGAATAGACGGAGATAGAACCAAAATTTCAAATGTATTTTGTACAGGGTTAGAAGCCCTACTTGAACAGAAAAAATTGAGGAGATACCTCTTGTAGTTTTTTTTTTTTCCTACATTTTCACTTTTTAATTTTTCACTAGCCATTGGAAATCCATTAAGAGAGCTGAGGCTGAACTTGCTAGAGAATGGTGTGTAAAAGTGAATTCATGCCTGAATTCATGTTTATTTGACAGGAGAAGCCCCTGTATAGTGTAGTTTGCACATTCTTTTACTTCTAAGGTAGAAATATATAGTTGGTCTAAAAGTACAGTACAGCCTCTGAAACGCAAAATGCACGCATAAAAAAATAAAATGCTTATAACTTTGGAATAGAAGAACCAAAATTCCAAATGTATTTTGTACAGGTTTAGAAGCCCTACTTGCACAGCAAAAATTGAGGAGATACCTCTTGTAGTTTTTTCACAATTTCACTTTTTAATTTTTTACTACCCATTGGAAATACATTAAGAGAGCTTAGGCTGCACTGGCTAGAGCATTTTGTTTAAAAGTGAACTCATGCCTGAATTCATGTTTATTTGACAGGAGAAGCCCCTGTATAGTGTAGTTTGCACATTCTTTTACTTCTAAGGTAGAATTATATAGTTGGTCTAAAAGTACAGTACAGCCTCTGAAACGCAAAATGCACGCATAAAAAAATAAAATGCTTATAACTTTGGAATAGAAGAACCAAAATTCCAAATGTATTTTGTACAGGTTTAGAAGCCCTACTTGCACAGCAAAAATTGAGGAGATACCTCTTGTAATTTTTTTTTTTTTTTTTTTCACAGTCACTTTTTAATTTTTCACTACCCTTTGGAAATACATTAAGAGAGCTTAGGCTGCACTGGCTAGAGCATTTTGTTTAAAAGTGAACTCATGCCTGAATTCATGTTTATTTGACAGGAGAAGCCCCTGTATAGTGTAGTTTGCACATTCTTTTACTTCTAAGGTAGAATTATATAGTTGGTCTAAAAGTACAGTACAGCCTCTGAAACACAAAATGCACGCATAAAAAAAGTAAAATGCATATAACTTTGGAATAGAAGCAGATAGAACCAAAATTTCAAATGTATTTTGTACAGGTTTAGAAGCCCTACTTGAACAGAAAAAATTGAGGAGATACCTCTTGTAGTTTTTTTTTTTTCCTACAATTTCACTTTTTAATTTTTCACTAGCCATTGGAAATCCATTAAGAGAGCTGAGGCTGAACTTGCTAGAGAATGGTGTGTAAAAGTGAATTCATGCCTGAATTCATGTTTACTTGACAGGAGAAGCCCCTGTATGGTGTAATTTGCACATTCTTTTACTTCTAAGGTAGAAATATATAGTTGGTCTAAAAGTACAGTACAGCCTCTGAAACGCAAAATGCACGCATAAAAAAATAAAATGCTTATAACTTTGGAATAGAAGAACCAAAATTCAAAATGTATTTTGTACAGGTTTAGAAGCCCTACTGGCACAGCAAAAATTGAGGAGATACCTCTTGTAGTTTTTTCACAATTTCACTTTTAAATTTTTTACTACCCATTGGAAATACATTAAGAGAGCTTAGGCTGACTGGCTAGAGCATTGTGTTTAAAAGTGAACTCATGCCTGAATTCATGTTTATTTGACAGGAGAAGCCCCTATTTAGTGTAGTTTGCACATTCTTTTACTTCTAAGGTAGAAATATATAGTTGGTCTAAAAGTACAGTACAGCCTCTGAAACGCAAAATGCACGCATAAAAAAATAAAGTGCATATAACTTTGGAATAGAAGCAGATAGAACCAAAATTTCAAATGTATTTTGTACAGGTTTAGAAGCCCTACTTGAACAGAAAAAATTGAGGAGATACCTCTTGTAGTTTTTTTTTTTTTTTCCTACAATTTCACTTTTTAATTTTTCACTAGCCATTGGAAATCCATTAAGAGAGCTGAGGCTGAACTTGCTAGAGAATGGTGTGTAAAAGTGAATTCATGCCTGAATTCATGTTTACTTGACAGGAGAAGCCCCTGTATGGTGTAATTTGCACATTCTTTTACTTCTAAGGTAGAAATATATAGTTGGTCTAAAAGTACAGTACAGCCTCTGAAACGCAAAATGCACGCATAAAAAAATAAAATGCTTATAACTTTGGAATAGAAGAACCAAAATTCCAAATGTATTTTGTACAGGTTTAGAAGCCCTACTTGCACAGCAAAAATTGAGGAGATACCTCTTGTAGTTTTTTCACAATTTCACTTTTAAATTTTTTACTACCCATTGGAAATACATTAAGAGAGCTTAGGCTGCACTGACTAGAGCATTGTGTTTAAAAGTGAACTCATGCCTGAATTCATGTTTATTTGACAATAGAAGCCCCTGTATAGTGTAGTTTGCACATTCTTTTACTTCTAAGGTAGAATTATATAGTTGGTCTAAAAGTACAGTACAGCCTCTGAAACGCAAAATGCACGCATAAAAAAATAAAATGCTTATAACTTTGGAATAGAAGAACCAAAATTCCAAATGTATTTTGTACAGGTTTAGAAGCCCTACTTGCACAGCAAAAATTGAGGAGATACCTCTTGTAATTTTTTTTTTTTTTTTTTTTTTCACAGTCACTTTTTAATTTTTCACTACCCTTTGGAAATACATTAAGAGAGCTTAGGCTGCACTGGCTAGAGCATTTTGTTTAAAAGTGAACTCATGCCTGAATTCATGTTTATTTGACAGGAGAAGCCCCTGTATAGTGTAGTTTGCACATTCTTTTACTTCTAAGGTAGAATTATATAGTTGGTCTAAAAGTGCAGTACAGCCTCTTAAACGCAAAATGCACGCATAAAAAAAGTAAAATGCATATAACTTTGGAATAGAAGCAGATAGAACCAAAATTTCAAATGTATTTTGTACAGGTTTAGAAGCCCTACTTGAACAGAAAAAATTGAGGAGATACCTCTTGTAGTTTTTTTTTTTTTTTTTCCTACAATTTCACTTTTTAATTTTTCACTAGCCATTGGAAATCCATTAAGAGAGCTGAGGCTGAACTTGCTAGAGAATGGTGTGTAAAAGTGAATTCATGCCTGAATTCATGTTTACTTGACAGGAGAAGCCCCTGTATGGTGTAATTTGCACATTCTTTTACTTCTAAGGTAGAAATATATAGTTGGTCTAAAAGTACAGTACAGCCTCTGAAACGCAAAATGCACGCATAAAAAAATAAAATGCTTATAACTTTGGAATAGAAGAACCAAAATTCCAAATGTATTTTGTACAGGTTTAGAAGCCCTACTTGCACAGCAAAAATTGAGGAGATACCTCTTGTAGTTTTTTCACAATTTCACTTTTTAATTTTTTACTACCCATTGGAAATACATTAAGAGAGCTTAGGCTGCACTGGCTAGAGCATTTTGTTTAAAAGTGAACTCATGCCTGAATTCATGTTTATTTGACAGGAGAAGCCCCTGTATAGTGTAGTTTGCACATTCTTTTACTTCTAAGGTAGAATTATATAGTTGGTCTAAAAGTGCAGTACAGCCTCTTAAACGCAAAATGCACGCATAAAAAAGTAAAATGCATATAACTTTGGAATAGACGCAGATAGAACCAAAATTTCAAATGTATTTTGTACAGGTTTAGAAGCCCTACTTGAACAGAAAAAAATTGAGGAGATACCTCTTGTAGTTTTTTTTTTTTTTTCCTACAATTTCACTTTTTAATTTTTCACTAGCCATTGGAAATCCATTAAGAGAGCTTAGGCTGCACTGGCTAGAGCATTTTGTTTAAAAGTGAACTCATGCCTGAATTCATGTTTATTTGACAGGAGAAGCCCCTATTTAGTGTAGTTTGCACATTCTTTTACTTCTAAGGTAGAATTATATAGTTGGTCTAAAAGTACAGTACAGCCTCTGAAACGCAAAATGCACGCATAAAAAAATAAAATGCTTATAACTTTGGAATAGAAGAACCAAAATTTCAAATGTATTTTATACAGGTTTAGAAGCCCTACTTGAACAGAAAAAAATTGTAGTTTTTTTTTTTTTTCCTACAATTTCACTTTTTAATTTTTCACTAGCCATTAGAAATCCATTAAGAGAGCTGAGGCTGAACTTGCTAGAGAATGGTGTGTAAAAGTGAATTCATGCCTGAATTCATGTTTACTTGACAGGAGAAGCCCCTGTATGGTGTAATTTGCACATTCTTTTACTTCTAAGGTAGAAATATATAGTTGGTCTAAAAGTACAGTACAGCCTCTGAAACGCAAAATGCACGCATAAAAAAATAAAATGCTTATAACTTTGGAATAGAAGAACCAAAATTCCAAATGTATTTTGTACAGGTTTAGAAGCCCTACTTGCACAGCAAAAATTGAGGAGATACCTCTTGTAGTTTTTTCACAATTTCACTTTTAAATTTTTTACTACCCATTGGAAATACATTAAGAGAGCTTAGGCTGCACTGGCTAGAGCATTTTGTTTAAAAGTGAACTCATGCCTGAATTCATGTTTATTTGACAGGAGAAGCCCCTATTTAGTGTAGTTTGCACATTCTTTTACTTCTAAGGTAGAATTATATAGTTGGTCTAAAAGTACAGTACAGCCTCTGAAACGCAAAATGCACGCATAAAAAAATAAAGTGCATATAACTTTGGAATAGAAGCAGATAGAACCAAAATTTCAAATGTATTTTGTACAGGTTTAGAAGCCCTACTTGAACAGAAAAAATTGAGGAGATACCTCTTGTAGTTTTTTTTTTTTCCCTACAATTTCACTTTTTAATTTTTCACTAGCCATTGGAAATCCATTAAGAGAGCTGAGGCTGAACTTGCTAGAGAATGGTGTGTAAAAGTGAATTCATGCCTGAATTCATGTTTACTTGACAGGAGAAGCCCCTGTATGGTGTAATTTGCACATTCTTTTACTTCTAAGGTAGAAATATATAGTTGGTCTAAAAGTACAGTACAGCCTCTGAAACGCAAAATGCACGCATAAAAAAATAAAATGCTTATAACTTTGGAATAGAAGAACCAAAATTCCAAATGTATTTTGTACAGGTTTAGAAGCCCTACTTGCACAGCAAAAATTGAGGAGATACCTCTTGTAGTTTTTTCACAATTTCACTTTTAAATTTTTTACTACCCATTGGAAATACATTAAGAGAGCTTAGGCTGCACTGGCTAGAGCATTTTGTTTAAAAGTGAACTCATGCCTGAATTCATGTTTATTTGACAGGAGAAGCCCCTATTTAGTGTAGTTTGCACATTCTTTTACTTCTAAGGTAGAATTATATAGTTGGTCTAAAAGTACAGTACAGCCTCTGAAACGCAAAATGCACGCATAAAAAAAGTAAAATGCATATAACTTTGGAATAGAAGCAGATAGAACCAAAATTTCAAATGTATTTTGTACAGGTTTAGAAGCCCTACTTGAACAGAAAAAATTGAGGAGATATCTCTTGTAGTTTTTTTTTTTTAATTTCCTACAATTTCACTTTTTAATTTTTCACTAGCCATTGGAAATCCATTAAGAGAGCTGAGGCTGAACTTGCTAGAGAATGGTGTGTAAAAGTGAATTCATGCCTGAATTCATGTTTATTTGACAATAGAAGCCCCTGTATAGTGTAGTTTGCACATTCTTTTACTTCTAAGGTAGAATTATATAGTTGGTCTAAAAGTACAGTACAGCCTATGAAACGCAAAATGCACGCATAAAAAAATAAAATGCTTATAACTTTGGAATAGAAGAACCAAAATTCAAAATGTATTTTGTACAGGTTTAGAAGCCCTACTGGCACAGCAAAAATTGAGGAGATACCTCTTGTAGTTTTTTCACAATTTCACTTTTTAATTTTTTACTACCCATTGGAAATACATTAAGAGAGCTTAGGCTGCACTGGCTAGAGCATTTTGTTTAAAAGTGAACTCATGCCTGAATTCATGTTTATTTGACAGGAGAAGCCCCTGTATAGTGTAGTTTGCACATTCTTTTACTTCTAAGGTAGAATTATATAGTTGATCTAAAAGTACAGTACAGCCTCTGAAACGCAAAATGCACGCATAAAAAAATAAAATGCTTATAACTTTGGAATAGAAGAACCAAAATTCCAAATGTATTTTGTACAGGTTTAGAAGCCCTACTTGCACAGCAAAAATTGAGGAGATACCTCTTGTAATTTTTTTTTTTTTTTTTTTTTCACAGTCACTTTTTAATTTTTCACTACCCTTTGGAAATACATTAAGAGAGCTTAGGCTGCACTGGCTAGAGCATTTTGTTTAAAAGTGAACTCATGCCTGAATTCATGTTTATTTGACAGGAGAAGCCCCTGTATAGTGTAGTTTGCACATTCTTTTACTTCTAAGGTAGAATTATATAGTTGATCTAAAAGTGCAGTACAGCCTCTTAAACGCAAAATGCACGCATAAAAAAAGTAAAATGCATATAACTTTGGAATAGACGCAGATAGAACCAAAATTTCAAATGTATTTTGTACAGGTTTAGAAGCCCTACTTGAACAGAAAAAATTGAGGAGATATCTCTTGTAGTTTTTTTTTTTTTAATTTCCTACAATTTCACTTTTTAATTTTTCACTAGCCATTGGAAATCCATTAAGAGAGCTTAGGCTGCACTGGCTAGAGCATTTTGTTTAAAAGTGAACTCATGCCTGAATTCATGTTTATTTGACAGGAGAAGCCCCTATTTAGTGTAGTTTGCACATTCTTTTACTTCTAAGGTAGAAATATATAGTTGGTCTAAAAGTGCAGTACAGCCTCTGAAACGCAAAATGCACGCATAAAAAAGTAAAATGCATATAACTTTGGAATAGACGCAGATAGAACCAAAATTTCAAATGTATTTTGTACAGGTTTAGAAGCCCTACTTGAACAGAAAAAATTGAGGAGATACCTCTTGTAGTTTTTTTTTTTTTTCCCTACAATTTCACTTTTTAATTTTTCACTAGCCATTGGAAATCCATTAAGAGAGCTGAGGCTGAACTTGCTAGAGAATGGTGTGTAAAAGTGAATTCATGCCTGAATTCATGTTTACTTGACAGGAGAAGCCCCTATATGGTGTATTTTGCACATTCTTTTACTTCTAAGGTAGACATATATAGTTGGTCTAAAAGTACAGTACAGCCTCTGAAACGCAAAATGCACGCATAAAAAAATAAAATGCTTATAACTTTGGAATAGAAGAACCAAAATTCCAAATGTATTTTGTACATGTTTAGAAGCCCTACTTGCACAGCAAAAATTGAGGAGATACCTCTTGTAGTTGTTTCACAATTTCACTTTTAAATTTTTTACTACCCATTGGAAATACATTAAGAGAGCTGAGGCTGCACTTGCTAGAGCATTGTGTTTAAAAGTGAACTCATGCCTGAATTCATGTTTATTTGACAGGAGAAGCCCCTGTATAGTGTAGTTTGCACATTCTTTTACTTCTAAGGTAGAATTATATAGTTGGTCTAAAAGTACAGTACAGCCTCTGAAACGCAAAATGCACGCATAAAAAAATAAAATGCTTATAACTTTGGAATAGAAGAACCAAAATTCTAAATGTATTTTGTACAGGTTTAGAAGCCCTACTTGCACAGCAAAAATTGAGGAGATACCTCTTGTAATTTTTTTTTTTTTTTTTTTTTCACAGTCACTTTTTAATTTTTCACTACCCTTGGAAATACATTAAGAGAGCTTAGGCTGCACTGGCTAGAGCATTTTGTTTAAAAGTGAACTCATGCCTGAATTCATGTTTATTTGACAGGAGAAGCCCCTGTATAGTGTAGTTTGCACATTCTTTTACTTCTAAGGTAGAATTATATAGTTGGTCTAAAAGTGCAGTACAGCCTCTTAAACGCAAAATGCACGCATAAAAAAAGTAAAATGCATATAACTTTGGAATAGAAGCAGATAGAACCAAAATTTCAAATGTATTTTGTACAGGTTTAGAAGCCCTACTTGAACAGAAAAAATTGAGGAGATACCTCTTGTAGTTTTTTTTTTTTTCCTACAATTTCACTTTTTAATTTTTCACTAGCCATTGGAAATCCATTAAGAGAGCTGAGGCTGCACTTGCTAGAGAATGGTGTGTAAAAGTGAATTCATGCCTGAATTCATGTTTACTTGACAGGAGAAGCCCCTGTATAGTGTAGTTTGCACATTGTTTTACTTCTAAGGTAGAATTATATAGTTGATCTAAAAGTGCAGTACAGCCTCTGAAACGCAAAATGCACGCATAAAAAAATAAAATGCTTATAACTTTGGAATAGAAGAACCAAAATTCCAAATGTATTTTGTACAGGTTTAGAAGCCCTACTTGCACAGCAAAAATTGAGGAGATACCTCTTGTAGTTTTTTCACAATTTCACTTTTAAATTTTTTACTACCCATTGGAAATCCATTAAGAGAGCTGAGGCTGAACTTGCTAGAGAATGGTGTGTAAAAGTGAATTCATGCCTGAATTCATGTTTACTTTGACAGGAGAAGCCCCTGTATGGTGTAGTTTTCACATTCTTTTACTTCTAAGGTACAATTATATAGTTGGTCTAAAAGTACAGTACAGCCTCTGAAACGCAAAATGCACGCATAAAAAAATAAAATGCTTATAACTTTGGAATAGAAGAACCAAAATTCCAAATGTATTTTGGACATGTTTAGAAGCCCT
>JAVJIX010000174.1:687500-745000 GCA_036785185.1 Paratrypauchen microcephalus | reverse complement strand
GGTGCAGGGAGACTGGTGCTGAGGTGCTAAATCACAGGGGAGGGTCTGCAACTGTGTCTCCTACAGAGACAGAGACAGGCGCCAGCGTTTGTGCAGGACACCCCCTGAGGTGTTCCCGGAGAGAGAGGGAGGGAGGGAGAGGTAAGAGGAAAACAGCGAGAGTGGGAGGGATAGAGAGAGTAAAGGAGAGCAAGACAAAAGGGGGAGAGGAACTGAGAGAGAGAAAAAGAAAGAGAGGTAAGCAGGCGAGAGAGAGAGACAGGATAGAGACAGAAAGAGAGAGTGGAAGAGTGACAGGGTTAGTGAGTGAGAGAAAGAAAGAAAGAAAGAGAGAGAGAGCCTGGGGTAGAGAGAAAAGGAGAGGAGAGGGTTTATATTTTTGCAATTAAAATCCAGGTTCTGTTCTATTCATCGTATTGGAGTGCATTGAATTGTTTTTTTCATTTTAAAGATCCCATGACATGGTACTTCTTGATGCTTTTATATGGCTCCTTAATGGTTCCCTAATACTGTAAATGAATCCTTCTTCAAAATCAACACTCAGTGCATGAGAAACAGAGATAAGATGAGAAAGAGTAATTTTTCTCTCTCTGAACACTCCATAATGGGCGTTGTTGCTTGAATGCAAATGAGGAGAAAAGAGCTGGCCTATAGTAGAGGGTGGGGGCGTGGCCAAACTCTCCGCTCTCAGCTGATCCATTTCCGTGTTTTTGCACAGGGGGAGAGATTTGAAGCGTTCCATTGAAAAATAAACACATTTCCACAGAAAATAAAATTAAACCACTGCTGTTCAAAGGTCCAGAGGCTCAGATAAAGGACTTCCGAGCCTAGAAACACTCGGACGTGCCTCCAGGCAAATAAAAAAACGCATTTCGCATTGCCTAGCGCATTCGCAGTCC
Source organism: Paratrypauchen microcephalus (assembly GCA_036785185.1). Lineage (NCBI taxonomy): Eukaryota > Metazoa > Chordata > Actinopteri > Gobiiformes > Gobiidae > Paratrypauchen > Paratrypauchen microcephalus. The sequence continues at coordinate 744,101 of JAVJIX010000174.1, read as the reverse complement.
AAACTCTCTGGGCGTGATTTACAGAGACGCTGAGTACAGACAGACGGGGGTGGAACTGCATTTGCATTTCTTTTTTCGATCTGACGTCAATAAGGTGCCTTGTTCAAAATCGCCCGTTTGAGAAACGCAGAAAAGGATCGCAAATGCTCAGTTTAGACATTTCGCAACTTTTAACCATGGGGGGGGGGGGGGGGCTAAACAGGGTAGGGGAGCTCACATTAACGTTCAAAAACCTCAGAAAGTGAAAATTTCATGCCATGGGACCTTTAACTTCACCCTGGATGCCCTTCTCTGTCTGGATTATTGTTCACTGATCTAAAGAAGGTGTGTGAATATTAGTGTGACGTTTGATGCAAATCGTCAACTGTGAAATGATCATTTTTCACATAATATTATAATTTGTCCCTAAAAGTCGTCTCGCTCACCTCATTAATTAATGATGAGAGACATTTACTTTAATAAATGTATGGATATCCGCCATGATTCAAACTCTGACACTATTATTCTAATTGAGAGAATAATACTACTACCTACTACTACTCCAGCTGCTGCTGCTCATATTACTATTACTGCTACAAGTACTGCTACAGCAACGGAAACTGCTCCACTACCACCACCATATTACTCAATTATCAATTTGAGAACTTGATCATTTTTGCTGACTTAAAAAAAAATCTGGGTTAAAATTTGGACCTGGTGTAAACGTGGTTTTAATAACATACCACAGTAATTGCCTTTTACTTTTCAAATATTGGAGGTTTGTGGTATGATATTGTTGAGTGAGTTGAAAATTGACTCATTTTTCTGTTATTTTTCCAAAGTTGTACTTCAAACCTTACTGTTGCACTTGTCAGAGCACCCGCCCGTCCCGGTTTCCCTGACAGACGTTGAACCTGCTCCCAGACATAAACAGTGCGAGGCTTTGACCACAGGGAAACTGCCCAAACACCCATGAATCAATGCAGCTCTTCACCACTGCTCTGAACGTGTCCGGACTGTCCTGGACCACAGCCACCATGCCCACAAACACAAGGACTTTATTTGGACTCATATGTGAGCCTACAGGAGGACAGCTCCAGTCACTGCATTCATTTAAAGGAAAAGTAACCTTTTTTTACAATCTGAGCCTTCTTTCGGCAATAAAACAAGTAGTTTTACTCACCCATAGCAGTTTGGTGTCAATTGGAGCAGTATCGCAGAACTTATGTTGAGCCGTTCTGTTCTACTAATGATCCCGTATCCGTTAGCGTGAGTGCTCGGGGCACTGATTTGCGGTGTCCAAATAACACAAACTTTAGCACTTTTCAAATCACAGAAGATCGCTGTGTCAGGGTAGACTTTTAGTGGATTCCAAAACGGCCTGAAACCCGATATCCAGCTATAGTTTCATTTGATGACGTCATCAGAGAGGACAGTGCGCATGCGTGAACTCAGCTGTTTTGTAAACACCGCTAGTCCGAAAGAAGCTAACACCGCTCTGAACTTTACTTTTCTGTTGCGATATCGGGTTTCAGGCCGTTTTGGAATCCACTAAAAGTCTACCCTGACACAGCGATCTTCTGTGATTTGAAAAGTGCTAAAGTTTGTGTTATTTGGAGAGCGCAAATCAGTGCCCCGAGCACTCACGCTAACGGATACGGGATCATTAGTAGAACAGAACGGCTCAACATAAGTTCTGCGATACTGCTCCAATTGACACCAAACTGCTATGGGTGAGTAAAACTACATGTTTTATTGCCGAAAGAAGGCTCAGATTGTAAAAAAAAAACATGTTACTTTTCCTTTAAATCAAGAGACATAGTCATAAGTGTATTTCTGAATGATGAACGGTGAGCTCATTTGCCCTTCACCGTTCACAGGTCAATTAAGGACAGAGGCTCTTATACAACACGTCTTTCCGGAGGAACACTGGCTCTACTGTTACTTTAAGATGACAGTACTGCAGCTGTTAAGTCATGTTTTTGGGGTCAGTAGAAGAAAGCACTATGACAAATGTGTATTGTAATAATAAAGTACTGGGAAGATTTAGAAAACTAAATTGAGGAAACTATTCAATTCAAATTTTCATTTTTGATTTAAACTTTTTTGTGTCAATGGGTATAGGCTTCTATATCATTATTATCCCTGGTGCCCTGGTAGGGATCTGCCTATTACTAGTATATAAAATATTATATTGTGTATTTTCAGTGTCACTATTACTGCTATTGCTGCCAACCATATGATGTAATGATTCCCAGCAACTGTGTGTTCATGTGTTTTGGCAAAATATTGAATAATTGTAAACTAACCTTCTTTAATGCTTTATATTTAAAACAGTTAGATGAATGTATGTATATGTTGTATAGCCTAGAGTTGAACTGGTCTGAACTCTGATAGATTTTATTGGTCTTAGCTCATTTGGTGCTGGAAACATGGCTAGTGTTTTAGCAGCTGCACTGCCACATGTTTGACAGTCAGCAAATAGCTCCACTCAAGAGCTGGCAACTGGCACCAGGAAACTCAAACAATACACTAAGATGCGGACATTTTCTTTGGAAATAAACAATTGTATAATAGTGTGTTATTACACATTTTTTACATAGACCACACTATAATCATTATCAGCAGCAGCTCCAGAGACTACACTGATAACTCTGTGAATAATGACACATGTCCAGACATAAGTTACCCTCTGACACACTATATATATATATATATATATATAAATGTGCTCCTCACCTTCCACGGTGGTTGGTCTCTCACTCTCTTCCAGCTCAGGTCCTCTACCAGAGGCCTGGGAGCTTGAGAGTTCTGCGCAGTATCTTTGCTGTTCCTGTACTGCACTTTTCTGGACTGAGATGTCTGATGTTTTTCCTGGGATCTGTTGTAGCCACTCCTCCAGTTTGGGGGTTACAGCCCCGAGTGCTCCGATCACCACGGACACCACTGATGCCTTCACCTTCCAGGCCTTCTCCAGCTCTTCCTTGAGCCCCTGGTATTTCTCTAGTTTCTCATGTTCCTTTTTCCTGATGTTACCATCGCTTGGTATTGCAGTGTCCACCACCACGGCTCTGTTCTGTTGCTTATCCACCACCACTATGTCTGGTTGGTTCCATCACCATTCTGTCAGTCTGTATCTGGAAGTCCCACAGGATCTTGGCTCGGTCATTCTCCGCAACCTTCGGAGGTGTTTCTCACCTTGACCTTGGGGTCTCCAGCCTGTACTCTGCACAGATGTTTCTGTACACTATGCCCGCCACTTGGTTGTGTCGCTCCATGTATGCTTTCCCTGCCAGCATCTTACACCCTGCAGTTATGTGCTGGACTGTCTCAGGAGCCTCTTTGCACAGCCTACACCTTGGGTCTTGTCTGGTGTGGTAGATCTGGGCCCCTATTGCTCGGGTGCTCAAGGCCTGCTCCTGTGCTCCAGGATGAGGGCCTCTGTGCTGTCCTTCAGAACAGCCCTCTCCAGCCATTGGTAGGATTTCTTGATATCAGCCACTTCAGTTATGTTTCGGTGGTACGCCCCATGTAGGGGTTTGTCCTGCCATGATACGAAAGGACCGATGCACCAGATTTACGGCCAAGAATCGGTTTGCTAGCTCCTGAGCGGTCTCTCTCATGGTGCAGCAGCCGCTCTGTGTGTGTTTGCATTCACTAAATCAGGGATTACTATGTGGGTGGTTCACTTACCTGGGGTTGAAGCTTATTGGCTGGTTAACTGCCAATCATGCGAGCGGCGCGGGCTGTATGCGGAAGCGAGCACAAAATGTTTGTATAGCCGTGTCCCAATTTGCATTGTGTGCACTCCGGAGGTTTGATTTTCTGATTTTCTTTTTTGTTAAGAAAAGTTGATTACAGACATTAAAAAGACATGTTGGATTTAACATTCTAGTGTTTTCTATAACTGCCTAGTAATATCTATCTTCTTGTCAGTGATAAGTTGAACTTTTACAGTTACTGAAACTCATGAGTGACTGAAGCACTAATCAATCTGATTCATTCAGATTTTTGCCTTTAATAGGCAACTTGCTTGTTTTATAAAGTCTTTTTTTTATTTTTGATATCTAACCTTATTGTTTTGTGTTGCTTGAGAGAAGGAATGTGTTGTATTTTAAGTATGAGCAGAGTTTTGCAAACCAGATTGCCAGTTTTTCAGTAGTATTGTCTTTTGGACACTAAATAAACAAAAGGATATTATTTTGAAATTTCATTTCTGTTTCTCTCTTTTTCTTCTCAATAACTTTAAAGCACTTGGGAGTAAAGTTGTCAATTTGTATTGAATCGAAATTAACCGAACCGGTTCGGATCGAATCGAATCGTACCGGATCATTTACTAATTTTATGAATGATTCCTGAATCGAAACGTAGCCTGTGAATCGAGATTCGAAACAAACCGTTTTGTGAGTGAAGATTCACACCCCTAATAACAAGACATATTGATAATGACAACAAATCAATGTATTGATATATTAAAGCAAATTTCATCATGCGTAAAGGCAGATTATTTCAAAAATGGTGACTCATCGCAGTGTAGGTCTAACTTAGGTCTAAACCAGGACTAGACTAGGACTATCGTCCTAATACTTTTGTCAGGCAGTGTGTGTGTGTGTGTGTGTGTGTGTGTATATATATATATATATAGTAAGTAAGTATAGTAGTACAGCGGATATGTTTTACTTTGACTTCATTATGTTTGAGAGCTTGTATCTGTACTTTCTACTCCACCACAGTTTAGATGGACTGAAAAGTAAAAAGTACTTTTCTTTATTGTTAGAGACATGCTGATCAGAGGTTATCAGAATCACTACAGTTGATGCTTAAATTGTAAAAAAAAAATCTACTTTTAAAGTACATTTTTAAACAGTATTATACCATAACAAGTTGCTTTTTTCATTTTACATAAGCTAAATGGTCACTATCTTAACAGCTTATATAGTCCTACATTACAGTTATAAGACAGTTATAAGCATATTTATACTTTTATTTTATGATAATCTAGTATTGAAACACATCCTAAATTAAGCCTGATCATTCCATTTCTGTCCAACTTCAAAAAACCTTTTCCTCACTTTGTTTCACCCAGTCCACTGTTATGCAAATGCAATGCCTTTTTGATCTAATGTAAGTATGAGAGCAGGGGACACTATGAAGTACATGTGTGAATGGAAATGGGGCAGATACGAGTGCAGGGCTAATTTTATTTTCACATATCGAGAACATCTTGTGGTGAAGACATCCTGTACTCAAGATGCACTCAGCAGTATGAGACATTTGTAACAGGGACCAGGGACTCAGGACATTATCTTTGGTGGTACTTATTAACCATACAGTTGCTCCAATGAGTTAACCAATGGAAAAGCACCCCTGGAATACCTGAACTTGTGGAACTCCATTCAGCAGAGCGGTGCTAAGAATGAATGGGTGAGATAAAGGGACATTCTAAAATTTTAAATTAAACTTGCCCTATCAGGTTAGGTTTACACCTAAAATAGCTCTCTCTGATCCGAATGGTCACTACCTAAACCCCAGCACCTCCAGCCAATCATGAATCAGTGCTAGTGCAGCCTCTGCAGCTCAGGGAGTGAATTCTGGAGGTACTGAGCTTTCACATGTGGCAAATATTAGAACAAACTAAATGTGAGAAGAGCATTTTTATCACAAACAATAACCCAGAAACACTAATAACACGTTTATTTCTGTGTTCTAGTGGCCACTTTGGAAATTGTAATTTAAAAACCAGTGTTTGATAGTGACCTTTATGCTTTTGTTGACATTCGCTCCACTGCAGCCAAAATAACGATATTTTAACTGTCGTATATCAAGCTTTGACAATACAGTGGTACCTCACCTTACGAATGACCCAACAAACGAAAATTTCAAGTTACGAAACGCCTTCACGGTAAATTTTGGTCTCTAGATACGAAAGAAAATTCAAGTTACGAAACGCGAAATCTCAAAAATTCAAATAATGCGCTCAGCCACACACATTATACGCTTTTCTCAGACTGGATTTAAATTTTTCTCACATTTGTCTCTCGTTTAAACACTCAAACTTTCATAGATTTTCAACAAAATTATTAATAGTGAAGTGTGGGGGGGAGGGGGGAGAAGACTGCGCTCTGACACGTGTGTGATAGCGCAGCATGACCCGGCGCGGAGCTGATAGCAGGTCTAGACCAAGGTCTAAACCTGGACTGGACCAGGACTAAACCAGGACTAAACCAGGACTAGACCAGGACTAAACCAGGACTAGACCAGGTGGATTAAAGCAGCGAGGAGGGGACTGCACGCAGTCTGAGCGCATGAACGCATGAACGAGACCCATGCAAGAGCCGCGGTGGTCTAGACCTCCTCTAGACCTGACCAGGTCTAGAGGAGGTCTAGAGGAGCCGCGGTGGTCTGGACTAAACCAGGACTAAACCTGGACTAAACCAGGAGGAGCCGCGGTGGTCTGGACTAAACCAGGACTAAACCTGGACTAAACCAGGAGGAGCCCGCGGCTCTTGCATGGGTCTCTCGTTCATGCGTTCATGCGCTCAGACTGCGTGCAGTCCCCTCCTCGCTGCTTTAATCCACCTGGTCTAGTCCTGGTTTAGTCCTGGTTTAGTCCAGGTTTAGTCCTGGTTTAGTCCAGGTTTAGTCCTGGTCCAGTCCAGGTTTAGACCTTGGTCTAGACCTGCTGTCAGCGCCGCGCCGGGTCATGCTGCGCTATCACACGTGTCAGAGCGCAGTTTTCTCCCCCCTCCCCCTTCCCCCCACACTTCACTGTTAATACATTTTGTTGAAAATCTATGAAAGTTTGAGTGTTTAAACGAGAGACAAATGTGAGAAACACACAGAACACAATGTTACACTATAAAAAAAGTTACACTATAAAAAAAAAACTTGGATCGGGGCCTTGGAACGAATCAGGCTTTTTCCATTGAAATAGCTACTCAACTTACGAATTTTTCACATTACGAAACCACTTCTGGAATGAATTAATTTCGTAAGGTGAGGTACCACTGTACTTTAATGGGGATTCCAAGATGGCAGGATGTTCCAGTGTAAATTTACACCGGAACTCTGAAAATCCGATCTCCAAGGACAACTGGAGCACAGCTTTATGGCGATTGACAAAATGTCTAAATCATTATATTGATGTAGTTCTAAATGGATAGACCAACAGAAAACACGGCTGCCATTATCACCAATATTATCTAATATTTTGATTGTTGATTGTGGACTTCCGAGTGTGTTGGTGTGTAGAGGTCTCTTATGCAGCAGGAGCCTAACACCTGTATTCATGCCGTTCATCACAGTTAAAAGAGCGCCTGACTTAAAACAACACAAGGAGTTCAGATTTACTGCTGTGTCTGAACTAGGAGAGTGAGGGAGTGAAGATGAAATACGGGCCTGTCCAAGACCACAGCTAAACATTTAGTCTGCGTTGTCAACTTAATCTGCGCACACAAAGCATCCCTGCATTCCTCACATAAAAGGCTCAACCATATCCTGTCATTTCATGTTTATAATACATTATTTTAAGGAGATCACACTTTTAGAATTTTGTGTTTTTCAATTTTCAAGGGCCATAAGACAAGGCAAAAAGTGAATAGAGACAGGACAGGGGTGAAGAGTGGGGAGTGACATTCAGCTCTTACCTATACTGCAGTACAATGACACAGGATTTAAAGGAAAAGTAATTTTTTTTTTACAATTTGAGCCTTATTTCGGTAATAAAACAAGTTGTTTTACTCACCCATATCACTTTGGTGTCATATGGAGCATTTCCGGAGATGTTTTAGATTAGCGTTAGGCTAACGCCGTTAGCCTAGCGCCAGAGTACAGCCATAGCTCGGGGCATTCCCCGAGCATGTAATATGCCCCGTGCGGGCTCCAAATAACACAAACTTTAGCACTTTTCAAATCATAGAAGCTCGATGTCTTACTCTGCGATTTCGTTTGAATCAAAAGTGGCCTGTAATCCGAGATTTATCCATAGTTTACAGCTTTGCGTTCCATGTTTGGGTCCCGGGAGCTGAGAGCACACTCCGCTCATGCGCACTGGCGTCCTCATCTACTCGAAACTATGGATAAATCTCAGACTACAGGCCACTTTTGACCAAACGAAATCGTAAACTAAAGACATCGAGCTTCTATGATTTGAAAAGGGCTAAAGTTTGTGTTATTTGGAGCCCGCACGGGGCATATTACATGCTCGGGGAATGCCCGGAGCTATGGCTATAAGTCGCGCTAGGCTAACGGCGTTAGCCTAACGCTAATCTAAAACATCTCCGGAAATGCTCCATATGACACCAAAGTGCTATGGGTGAGTAAAACAACTTGTTTTATTACCGAAATAAGGCTCAAATTGTAAAAAAAACGTTACTTTTCCTTTAAAGCTGCTCTAAGTCACTTTTTTGGGTGTCCATCTGCTTGTCTCAAAAAAGATGTTTTGCTTTGCCAGTGATGTTCCACAGTATGGAATTAAACGTGTGTATTTCTTTGGAGATCAGTGGAATTATTGATTGACCTTAAAATGTTTTAACCTGCTAATTCCTATTCCTAATATGAAACTTGGCTCCAAATTTGCTTCAATAACCTGTAGCCTCTGTGAGCTTCATTTGACTGGAACCTAATGCGATGGTGTGTAGAATCCCTCAGTTGTCCAGGTAGAATCCATTGCAAAAGGAGAACTTCAATTTGTCAACTGGACAAAAGTTTATTTGGTCGAATAGGTTTCGCAGCTCATCCAAGCTGCTTCTTCAGTTCTGGTCAGACGCTGGTGGACACTGCCTTATATCTGCCTGAAGGGAGGAGCTAACTACAATGAAATTACTCTGAAACTATCACACCTATTTGTTTACAGTTTCTCTTAGTTATGTGGGCCTATTAATTATGCAGGGGGAGTGGAGTGTGGGGTCTTGTTAAAGGTCCCATGGCATGAAATTTTCACTTTCTGAGGTTTTTGAACGTTAATGTGAGCTCCCCTACCCTGTTTAGGGGTAGGGGAGCTTTTAACCCCCCCATGGTTAAAAGTTGCGAAATGTCTAAACTGAGCATTTGCGATCCTTTTCTGCGTTACAAAAAATCAGAGCTCAAACGGGCGATTTTGAACAAGGCACCTTATTGACCTCAGATCGAAAAAAGAAATGCAAATGCAGTTCCACCCCCGTCTGTCTGTACTCAGCGTCTCTGTAAATCACGCCCAGAGAGTTTGGACCACGAATGCGCTAGGCAATGCGAAATGCGTTTTTTTATTTGCCTGGAGGCACGTCCGAGTGTTTCTAGGCTCGGAAGTTCTTTATCTGAGCTTCTGGACCTTTGAACAGCAGTGGTTTAGTTTTATTTTCTGTGGAAATGTGTTTATTTTTCAATGGAACGCTTCAAATCTCTCCCCCCGTGCAAAAACACGGAAATTGATCATCTTATCTCTGTTTCTCATGCACTGAGTGTTGATTTTGAAGAAGGATTCATTTACAGTATTAGGGAACCATTAAGGAGCCATATAAAAGCATCAAGAAGTACCATGTCATGGGATCTTTAACATAGACATTTGGGGCCATAATGGGTGTTTTCACACCTCTGGACCTGACCTGGCTATCCCTATTGTTTTCTTTGTTTGTTTTGATTTAGGTTTGAGGATAGAGTTATAAATGGTAGACAAATGATGTCTGAGACCTCCATTTCTGAAGGATTCTCTTTCTTGACAAAAATAGCCTCTTTAACTTCCCTCTCAAACCAGTTCTTTTCTCTGGCCAAGATCTGTACCTCACTGTCCTCAAAGGAATGGCCCGTGGCTTTTAGGTGGAGATGTACGGCAGATCGAGGTCCACTCTGACACGCCCATCTGTGTTGGTACATCCTCTTGTGAAGTGGCTGTTTTGTTTCTCCAGTGTAGCGCTCACTGCAGTCTTCACTACACTGAATGGAGTAGACCACATTGTTTTGTTTGTGGCTTGGTGTTTTGTCCTTTGGGTGGACGAGTTTCTTTCTTAAAGTGTTTGTGGGTTTGGAATAGACTGGGATTTCATGTTGTCTGAAAATCCTCTGTAGTTTTTCAGAAACATCAGTCAGGTAAGGAATAGTTACACCCTTTCTCCTGGGTTCTGATTCTCTGTTGTCTTGTTTCTTGTCCTTGTCTCTCTTAGTTTTGTTCAAAGCCCATTTAGGATATCCACAAACAGAGAGGGTTTTCTGCACATGTTCTTCTTCTTTCTCCTTTCCCTCTGTGCTTGTAGGAACCACTTGGGCCCTGTGTTGTAATGTCCGAACTCCAGGTTTGTGCTGCAGTGGGTGGTGTGAATCAAAAGGCAGGTATTGGTTAATGTGTGTGGGCTTCCTGAAGACCTCTGCTTGGAGTCGCCGGTCTTATCATCAACAGAGTGATACCAATGTCTGGGGGGAGTGCCTGGATATGAGGCCAAGGCACTCTGTTCAAATTGTTCCATGTATAAGATGTATGTAGAATCCCTCAGTTGTCCAGGTAGAATCCATGGCCCTGAATGGTTCCGCTAACAAGACCCCACACTCCACTCCCCCAGCATATTTAATAGGCCTACCTAACTAACAGAAACTGGAAACAAATTGGTGTGGTAGTTTCAAAGTAATGAGAGAGGCACGCAGACATAGAGCAGGCTGCTGATAAGGGAGGAAAAAGAAACACGCCCACTCTCGACGACAGCTAGAACAGAAAGATGTAGGGATACAAGTGAAAAGAGAGTTCACATCAACGGAAACCATCGTCTCATTCAGGTCAAACTGGAAATGATTGACAAATTCTGTGTCCTCTGTGGTGCTCCATGTTACCCACCAGAGGAACCAGGATGTTTTTTGGTATTTGGACACATTGTATGTGATGGAGTCTGTGCTACATACAATGGGTCTGAGTGGTACTCCTTGGTTGTGAATCTTTTGGAGGCCATAGATGCAAGGGATGGAGTCACCAGGATACAGTCTGTAATACAACTGTCGATCAATGACTTCTTCCTTCTCCAGCTTCTGCAAGCAATCAATGATCTTCTTTTTGTACCCATTGGTGGGGTCTCGTTTTAATAATTCGTAGGTTGCGGTGTCACTGAGTAGGCTTTTCACCTAAGCCTCATAATCAGCTGAGTTCACGATCACTCTGCAGCTCTATTGGTCCTTCTCTAGAGCAACGATGGCCTTCCTTTCCTCTGGTGTTACATTGGAGAGTGGAGGTTTGGCATTGCTCAGTGCAGCTGTTAATTTCAGTCTAAGGTCTCCAGCTTCTGTCTCTGTGAGCTTGTTGTTCCTAATGGCGGTTTCTGCTGCTGTGATGTAATCCACCTTGTGGGTGCGGTTAGAAGTTACAGAGAAATTCAGTCCTTTGGAAAGTACTTCTTTGTCTGCCTGAGTGAGCATCCGGTTGGAAAGATTTTTCACCCAGCGCTTGTCCAGTTGACAAATTTAAAGGAAAATTAACGTTTTTTTTTACAATCTGAGCCTTCTTTCGGCAATAAAACAAGTAGTTTTACTCACCCAGAGCAGTTTGGTGTCAATTGGAGCAGTATCGCAGAACTTATGTTGTAGCCGTTCTGTTCTACTAATGATCCCGTATCCGTTAGCGTGAGTGCTCGGGGCATTACTTTGCGGTGTCCAAATAACACAAACTTTAGCACTTTTCAAATCACAGAAGATCGCTGTGTCAGCGTAGACTTTAAGTGGATTCCAAAACGGCCTGAAACCCGATATCCAGCTGTAGTTTCATTTGATGACGTCATCAGAGAGGACAGTGCGCATGCGTGAACTCAGCTGTTTTGTAAACACCGCTAGTCCGAAAGAAGCTAACACCGCTCTGAACTTTACTTTTCTGTTGCGATATCGGATTTCAGGCCGTTTTGGAATCTACTAAAAGTCTACCCTGACACAGCGATCTTCTGTGATTTGAAAAGTGCTAAAGTTTGTGTTATTTGGACACCGCAAAGTAATGCCCCGAGCACTCACGCTAACGGATACGGGATCATTAGTAGAACAGAACGGCTACAACATAAGTTCTACAAAACTGCTCCAATTGACACCAAACTGCTATGGGTGAGTAAAACTACTTGTTTTATTGCCGAAAGAAGGCTCAGATTGTAAAAAAAAAAAGTTAATTTTCCTTTAATTTCTCCTTTTGCTAATGCTATGGTGACGTCACACTCCTGTAGTCCTTCTTTATACAGTCTATGGTGAGAATGCATTTTTTCAAGATATTTTAGAAAAACTCCCATGACGACAAGACTGATAGATGAGTCGAATGCTTAACTGTGGAACATTCTATCTAGGCAAATCAGTAGCACCTCCATGGAGACAAGAAGGTAGAAAACCGTGAGCAGACAGATAGATATTTACTTATGTTTTACTTATTACAGAGACAGTGGACCATGGATGCGGATGTGAGTGGCTCTAATCTCTCCCTGTGGAACAACTCGTTGATCCAGGGGGAGCCAGAGTACAGCGATGCCGAGCTGGTGCTGCTGGGTGTGGCTATGGCTGTACTGGTGGTGGCCATAGTGTTTGGTGAGTAAATCAAACTTACTAACATTTTATGAATGAAATAAAATACTATACTAGCATTCAGACTGATATCCTCTGTATAGGATTTATAGTCTGGTCATTACTCCCTCGTATCTCAGGCCAAACTCAAACAGAGCAATTAGACTTGTTTATTTTAGTGAAATGGATGAGCTCATTGGTCATCTATCACTTTGAACTAACTCAGACTCACAGTAACAATGTTTATTGATTTGCCCATTGTTTCTGAGGAAGTTCATCATGTTGCTTATGTGTTATTCTTTTAACGGCTGTGTGTGTTTTGATACGGACGATACGTTTCTCTGGTTGATTAAAAGGCCTATGTTGCGCTATTTTCTGATCTATGTTATAATGTTATTGCTTCATTACAAACAGACCCTACATACTGTATATAGGCTCAGAGTTCTCAAACAAAAAACATTCTGTTCCACCTTGAGGTGTCATGTGGTAAGTGCTCTACTGTACTTATAAACTCCATACACCTTCACTAGAATCATTTGGATAGTTTCAACCGTGGAATTGACAGTTTCTACTAAACAAAAGTTAAAAGGTAGCTGTTAACTTGAAAACTACTACGTCATGACAAAGTGAAACAGAGCATTTTGAGCTTTGGAGATAAACAGACTAATAATGCAGGATTACTCAAACATGTGTGAATGAAACAAAATACAACCCCCGGTATGTTTTTGATGAAGTAAAAACATTATAACATTTAAAGCTTTCAATTACAGCTTTTCTGTAATTTAGGCTACGTCCACACGACAACACTCCTGGATTTTTTTAAAATGTGGGTTGAAAAAAATTCACGTCCACACACACGTCGGATCAGTAAATATTCACGTCCACACACGTTGGATCAGTAAATATTCGCGTCCAAACGAAAACGGAGCGCTGAGTGAAAACAATGTAATACATATGCCACACTGATATGTGGTGCTGTAAACAGGAAACAGCCAGAGCCACCGGAAACGCAATACAGTGAACCCTCGCTCTACCGCGGTTCACTGTTCGCGGCCTCGCTGTTTCGCGGATTTTTTTTTTCAATTTTTCTTTTTTTTCTTCTTTTTTTTATAGTGTAACTTTTTTTTTTTTTATAGTGTAACAATGTGTTCTGCGTCCTGATTGGCTAAGAGAGTAGACCAGGACTAAACCTGGATTAACCAGGTCTAGACCAGAACTAAACCAGGTCTAGACCAGGTCTAAACCAGGTCTAAACCTGGACTGGGCCTGGACTAAACCAGAACTAAACCAGGTCTAAACTAGGTCTAAACCTGGACTGATCCTGGACTAAACCAGGACTGGACCAGGTCTAGACTTGGACTAAACCGGGACTAGACCAGGTCTGAACCAGGATTAAATCACTCCGTGCGGCTTTTGCGTTTGTTTGTGCGTGTTCGGTTTGTGGCTCGGGTTGAGAGCACGCTGTCCGGGTGCCGCAGTTCTATCTCGTGTTCGCAGCCCCGGTGTATGCGCGGCCTCGCGCTGCATTTTCTCATATTTGTCTCTAGTTTAAACACTCAAACGCAAGCGGCGTTGGTCGGGACCTCGCACCTGCGGCCTATGGGGGTGGGGGGGCATGCTCCATGCCAGCAATACAAAGTATTTTCAGCCGCACAAGATGTCATGTCAATCTACAGCACAGCAGCAGCTTCAGTGCATTTTTTTTAACCTTGTTCCCTTGTTTACCACATGGTGGTGCTATGACATACAGGGAAGTTAATTTGCATAAAAATGTTTCTCTTCATCATATACAAGGCTATACCAAATTTTGTGTGGTTGGCTCAAGTGGTATGCTAACCGTGACCTACTTTGTGTTTAGGGGGCTAAGCTTTGCCTACCATATGGTGGCGCTATGCCAAACTACCATTTAATTTGCTTGAAAATGTTCATAGTCACAATATACATGAGCCTATGGGGTTTCAGGCTTTTAAACCCCTGCTAAATGAAGTGGTGACACACCTCCTATTGAATTTGGCACTTTCAAATGGTAGCAAAATTCATCAGGCCGCCATTTTGTCATCTTACAAGATATCAAAAATCCCTTTGTAATTTAACATCTCCAAAATTTACACCCATCTGATGTACGGTGTAGGAGGAGTGTTTTAAAATCCATTGTATGTCATATCACACAAAATCGCAATACAAGTCTTCTTATCTCACTTCCTGTTGGGCGTGGCCATGACATTGTAATTACAATTTTGTTCATCTTAGTGAGATACATACCCATACCAACTTTCGTGTGTCTGGCTGAAATCGTATGCCACCCACGATCCTCTTTGTGTTAAAATGCTCATTTGATGTACATTTTCTTACAGTTCACTGGCCTGTCATATGGGGGCGCTATGTCAGACTGCCAGTTATTTGGCATGAAAATCTTGGTAGTCCTCATGTACATTACCCTGTGAAGTTTTAGTCTGAGGAAGAACTCCAAATTCAATAAATACCTAAGTTTATCGATCCGCCTTATCGTCATATTACCGCCTATTTGAAAATCCTTCGCAATTTAACATCTCCAACGTCTTAAGATTATGTTCACCAAAATTTAAGCCCATCTGAGGTACGTTGTAGGAGAAGTGTTTCAAATTCCATTGTATGTCAAATATTACAAAATCACACAAAAGGCCAATTATCTCACTTCCTGTTGGGCATGGCCATGACATTGCTGTGAGGCGTTTGTTCGTCTTATTGAGATACACGTCCCTACCGAATTTCGTGCGCCTATCTTAAACGGTATGCCAGCCCCGAAAGACAACACGCTAGGAGGCGCTATCGAGCTCCTGGGGGTCACCGGGGGACGGGTCTTTTTGGAGGCGTAGCTGCCGCCCTACGTGATGCCCCTGCAAAGTCACGTTTGTTTTGAAGCATGGGAACATGCTCAAAATTGCCCAAAAGCGTGTGAACAAGAACCGTAATAATAATAGAGAAACAGAGCAACAACAATAGGGACCTCGTCCCCCTTCGGGCTCGGTCCCTAATAATAATAAGGAAACGAAGCAACAACAATAGGGTCCTAACCACCTTGGGTGCTCGGGCCCTAATTAATGGGTGTGACAGGGATGTTAGGCTGAAAATTTTCTTGGGAAACCATTTTGAAGGTTGTTTTTGTTTTAGCTGAGGGTTTAAAGGTTTTCGTGAAGGTGCATTGTGTAATATTTTGGTTGGGGATCTGTCACCTGCTTGTTTTTGGATACATCTGTGCTCTGTCTGGAATGTTCCGCAGTATAACATTAAACAGCTCTACCTTATATTTATCAAATTACAGGTTGTTTTGTTGCTCAAACATACCTATAAAAACAGGGTGAGATTGTCTCTCCACAGATCTGACCTGTAACTTGGTCTGGTTTGGTCTCCATGTCGATAAAAAGGTTTAATACCACAGTGTGAAACATTCCAGACAAACAAATAACATCTCCATGGAGAAAAGCATCTGACAGACCCTAAAAAGTTACACAATGCACCTTTAAGTTAACTTTAAGTCAACTTGAGCTTTGCCTGTCCCACCTTGAGTAAAACCTTATACATATATGCTGACTTTTTAAACTATGAAACCCTTTCCGTCTACTATTGCCTCATATAAACATCAGTGCTGTACATCTCTGACCTTAATTAAACTGGATATCTTTTCTCTCAACAAATAATATTTCTTAATAATGATATTGTAATGACTCGCTATGGAAAC
This sequence comes from Paratrypauchen microcephalus, assembly GCA_036785185.1. NCBI lineage: Eukaryota > Metazoa > Chordata > Actinopteri > Gobiiformes > Gobiidae > Paratrypauchen > Paratrypauchen microcephalus. The sequence goes on along the minus strand of JAVJIX010000174.1, from coordinate 727,921 downwards.
AGGACAAATCTGTCAATCTATATTATTTCATGGTAATAAGATTAACCATAACCCAGTTGGAAGAGAGCAAATAATCAGGAAACACAATTATATCTTTCTTTGTTGTTATAAAGGAAGGGGGATACAAAATGAAGTCTAATCTTTAGTATTTCTGTTCCATTGCTATTTCCAAAACTGTCTAAAGATCTTTCACTTCGTACCTGTATTTAATTCTACGCTGGTGTCAGAAAAACGCAATGCCTTCATGAAGAGTTTATCTGTGCTGTTCCCTTAAAGCCCCACTGTGCAATATTTCAGTTAATAAAGACAATAAAGACAATATTAACCCACTCCACCAGCCTTTCAAACAGCTTCATCCACCAGGCTGTCAGGAGGCTGAACTCACACCCGAACTCCCACCTTACCCATCTCCCACCCCCCACCCCCCATATTGGCATAACCTGTATTCCATAAAAAGACCTATCACTCTAGACACTTTTAAAAAAAAACTGCTGCTAAGGACGACTGTTGCACTGTTGCACATTTACATTTACTACTGGATTTTACTCCTGTTGCACTGTTGTTTACTACTGTTATTGCACATTGACTACTGGAATTTTAGTACTGTTGTTTACTCCTGTTACTGCACTAGAATTACTACTGTTGCACATTTATTTTTATTTTATCTTAACTCCTATGCACATTCTACTGCACATGACCAAGTCACTGCTGTATCTTCCATTGCACATTTTGATGCACACTGCACACTTTGGAAATCTGTATATAGTATAGGTTATTTGTTATTTATTATGTTGCACTGTTTTAAGATTTTAGACCGTAGACTTTAGTTTTAACTTTAGATCTCTGTCTTAGATAGTTTTTTGTTGTGTTTTGTCTTCATATTGTATTTTGTACACTGTCTTTTTGCACTACCTGGCCAGAGAGAAACAAAATTTCGATTCACTGTATGTTGAACACATATGGCAGAATTGACAATAAAGCTGACTTTGAACTTTTGAACTTTGATGTTTGTTTTGTTTTGTTTTGTTTTTTCTCGCAAAAATGCTTTCAGTATAATAACATTTTCACTGTGAGTAGGCTTTCCTCATCATAGACCTGACTTGTAACTTGGCCTAATAACGGGCAATGTTTTGTTTATTTACTGACTCAAATGTTACGCAGTGGGGCTTTAATCAATATTAGTGCTGTTCATGGGTCTCAGTTTGCTGTTGTTTGAGGACTCATTTAAATAAACCTTTCTTCTTTGTTTGTAGGCAATGTTCTCGTGATCACCGCCATCTTGCGTTTCAAGCGTCTGCAGACCGTCACAAACCTGTTCATCGCCTCGCTGGCGGTGGCGGATCTGGTCATGGGCATTGCCGTGGTACCATTTGGCTCCTCCTACATCCTCCTGGGGGCATGGCAGTTTGGAAACTTTATGTGTGAATTCTGGACAGCCACCGATGTCCTGTGCGTGACTGCCAGTATTGAGACTCTGTGTGTAATCGCTCTGGACCGTTACCTGGCCATCACGTCCCCTCTGAGATACCCCTCACTGCTCACCAGGTATGATCACAGCCCGGTGATAAAGGAGGCTTTATCTGGAGACAAAGAGGCCTGTGAGGAGAGCTGGTTCACAAAGTTTAATAACTTTGGAGGTTTGGAGACTAGTGGAAGCCAAACTCCTGTACTCAGATATTTTAAGTGTGAGAAGTGGTAAGAGTGGCCAATATATGAATAGACTATAACTGGTAGTACTTCTGAAATTAGCAACTAGAAAACCTTTATTGTTATTAAAAGGGCTAGCATTACTGTAAGCAAGAAGGGTCCTGGTTCAGCTCCTTATGTCTGGGTGGGTTTTGGCTGCTTTGTCAGTCTACCCAAGGGCAGCTGCAGTTAGAGACTATACAAATCCAATGCATTCTTGTACAGTGCTACACAAACCACTTTGATTAAAAAAAAAAAAAAGAAAAAAAAAAAAAGGAAAGGAAAATTCCAAAATTATGCTTTAAGTTGCACCTGATAGTGCTCCTTCTACTTCCCTGTGAGTCTTATACATGTTGACTACCATTACAGTATATCAAGTACAGTGGTACCTCACCTTACGAATGACCCAACAAACGAAAATTTCAAGTTACGAAACGCCTTCACGGTAAATTTTGGTCTCTAGATACGAAAGAAAATTCAAGCTACGAAACGCGAAATCTCAAAAATTCAAATAATGCGCGCTCAGCCACACACATTATACGCTTTTCTCAGCCTGGATTTAAACTTTTCTCACATTTGTCTCTCGTTTAAACACTCAAACTTTCATAGATTTTCAACAAAATTATTAATAGTGAAGTGTGGGGGGAAGGGGGAGGGGGGAGAAGACTGCGCTCTGACACGTGTGATAGCGCAGCATGACCCGGCGCGGAGCTGACAGCAGGTCTAGACCAAGGTCTAAACCTGGACTGGACCAGGACTAAACCTGGACTAAACCAGGACTAAACCAGGACTAGACCAGGTGGATTAAAGCAGCGAGGAGGGGACTGCACGCAGTCTGAGCGCATGAACGCATGAACGAGACCCATGCAAGAGCCGCGGTGGTCTAGACCTCCTCTAGACCTGACCAGGTCTAGAGGAGGTCTAGAGGAGCCGCGGTGGTCTGGACTAAACCAGGACTAAACCTGGAGGAGCCGCGGTGGTCTGGACTAAACCAGGACTAAACCTGGACTAAACCAGGAGGAGCCCGTGGCTCTTGCATGGGTCTCGTTCATGCGTTCATGCACTCAGACTGCGTGCAGTCCCCTCCTCGCTGCTTTAATCCACCTGGTCTAGTCCTGGTTTAGTCCTGGTTTAGTCCAGGTTTAGTCCTGGTCCAGTCCAGGTTTAGACCTTGGTCTAGACCTGCTGTCAGCTCCGCGCCGGGTCATGCTGCGCTATCACACGTGTCAGAGCGCAGTCTTCTCCCCCCTCCCCCTTCCCCCCACACTTCACTGTTAATACATTTTGTTGAAAATCTATGAAAGTTTGAGTGTTTAAACGAGAGACAAATGTGAGAAACACAGAACACAATGTTACACTATAAAAAAAGTTACACTATAAAAAAAAAACTTGGATCGGGGCCTTGGAACGGATCAGGCTTTTTCCATTGAAATAGCTACTCAACTTACGAATTTTTCACGTTACGAAACCACTTCTGGAACAAATTAATTTCGTAAGGTGAGGTACCACTGTATAGTCACTAAAACAAATAACTTTACTCTGTAGTACTCAAATGTCTCTGGAGGAGCCACTTTTCCTGGTCTGACTCAGTGCAGATTTGAAGTGTCAAACCCTGGCACACTTTGAGATCATCCATAAGTGCTTCCTGCTGTTCAGTCAGACCTTTAAAAGAAGCTCTGGACAGACCCGCTCCCGCCAGCAACAAACAGATTAGTTTAAGTTGTCTGATTTTCCCCAGATTCATGGAGGTAGTTGTGGTAAATGTTGCTCTTAAGCACTTTCCAAAACCAAATGACTTAGACGTGATCAGCGAGGACCACACTTTTAGGAAAACAAACTCTTTGTTCATTTTGGTGGGACCAACTGCTAAGGATTCTGCAGATTAGCTATACCACAAATGTAACTTTTTATTGGCTATTTCATTTAAATCTATATGCTGAGGTGGGTAGAGTAGTCAAAGTATTCAGTTGTACTCAAAAAAACAGTATTGTAAATTTGGTGAAACTAATACTCAACTATTAAGCTAATGTAACTGGAAGGACAAAACATTAATGCACAGAATCTGGTATTTTCAAAGCGTACAGCACACCTTTACAAAAAAAAAAAAAAAAAGTACAGTGGTACCTCACCTTACGAAATTAATTCGTTCCAGAAGTGGTTTCGTGGTTTCTATTTTCTCTGGATTTTAACTTTTTCACCGTTGCTATGTGCGTTGCTATGTGCGGAGGAGCTGCTACGGAGGACGCGCAGAGGCCGACGTTACTTTTTCGTGCTGTTCTTGATCTGTGCGTTGCGGCACTGGAATTTCCCCACTGGGGGACTAATAAAGGCATCTTATCTATCTTATCTTATTTCAATGGAAAAAGCCTGATTCGTTCCAAGGCCCCGATCCAAGTTTTTTTTTTTTATAGTGTAACTTTTTTTTATAGTGTAACATTGTGTTCTGTGTTTCTCACATTTGTCTCTCGTTTAAACACTCAAACTTTCATAGATTTTCAACAAAATGTATTAACAGTGAAGTGTGGGGGGAAGGGGGAGGGGGGAGAAAACTGTGCTCTGACACGTGTGATAGTGCAGCATGACCCAGCGCGGAGCTGACAGCAGGTCTGGACCAAGGACTAAACCTGGACTGGACCAGGACTAAACCAGGACTAAACCAGGACTAGACCAGGTGGATTAAAGCAGCGAGGAGGGGACTGCACGCAGTCTGAACGCATGAACGAGACCCAGGCAAGAGCCGCGGCCCTCCTGGTTTAGTCCAGGTTTAGTCCTGGTTTAGTCCAGACTAGACCACCGCGGCTCTTGCATGGGTCTCGTTCATGCGTTCATGCGCTCAGACTGCGTGCAGTCCCCTCCTCGCTGCTTTAATCCACCTGGTCTAGTCCTGGTTTAGTCCTGGTTTAGTCCTGGTCCAGTCCAGGTTTAGACTTTGGTCTAGACCTGCTATCAGCTCCGCGCCGGGTCATGCTGCGCTATCACACGTGTCCGCGCAGTTTTCTCCCCCCTCCCGCTTCCCCCCACACTTCACTATTAATAATTTTGTTGAAAATCTATGAAAGTTTGAGTGTTTAAATGAGAGACAAATGTGAGAAAAGTTTAAATCCAGTCTGAGAAAAGCGTATAATGTGTGTGGCTGAGCGCGCATTATTTGAATTTTTGAGATTTCGCGTTTCGTAACTTGAATTTTCTTTCATATCTAGAGACCAAAATTTACCCTGAAGGCGTTTCGTAACTTGAAATTTTCGTTTGTTGGGTCATTCGTAAGGTGAGGTACCACTGTAGTTTAAAAGTGCAAGAAATACAAATGTTCCAAACCATTTTAATATTGTCACTTTACACTATAAAATAGGAGAAGGGTGTCTGAAAACTACTCTGAGAAGTACAATTTTATTTAAAAGTTACTGTACTTGAGAAATGTAGTTGACTGTAAATAAGGATACTCGTGTGTTGCTGTGTCAGTGGGTTTGCCAGTGGGCGGCTCCAGAGTTCATGCGAGGTCATTCAAACAGAATACTCTATTCTGTACATCTGCAGTAAACCAGATATAATATGTTTGAATGACCTCACATGAACTCTGGAGACGCCCTTAATATAGCAGACCTATTGACAAATGGGTGATAAGCAACACAGACTTTACAGTTGGGGCTTCATTATACTCACTTTGCTAAAGAATTTGTGGGTATGACCATTTTGGTTTAGAATTATAAATGGTAAGTATAATTTATCTTGAGACATGAGTATTTTGTGTATTGTGTATATGATATGTGAGCGGCAAATCATCTTTACTATAAAACTTTAGTCCCGTTGACAGAATTGAATTTTCTTTTTCTTGTAAATATGTTTTCACCGAAAAGGAGGGCAGTAAAAGCAAAGATTTACTAAGCACATGTTTAGTAAGACCTAACCCATCTACATCCAATTATGAAATCATCTATCTGTCTGTCTGTTTGTTTGTCTGTCTGTCAATCTATCTCTCTAGCTATCGTGAAAGCAAAAGATGATTATGTGTAGAAATCGTGTAGAGGACCTTTAAAGGAAAAGTAACGTTTTTTACAATTTGAGCCTTATTTCGGTAATAAAACAAGTTGTTTTACTCACCCATATCACTTAGCGTTAGGCTAACGCCGTTAGCCTAGCGCGACGTATAGCCATAGCTCGGGGCATTCCCCGAGCATGTAATATGCCCCGTGCGGGCTCCAAATAACACAAACTTTAGCACTTTTCAAATCATAGAAGCTCGATGTCTTTAGTCTACGATTTCGTTTGGTCAAAAGTGGCCTGTAATCCGAGATTTATCCATAGTTTACAGCTTTGCGTTCCATGTTTGGGTCCCGGTAGCTGAGAGCACACTCCGCGCATGCGCACTGGCGTCCTCATCTACTCGAAACCTTGGCTAAATCTCGGATTACAGGCCACTTTTGACCAAATGAAATTGTAGACTAAAGACATCGAGCTTCTATGATTTGAAAAGTGCTAAAGTTTGTGTTATTTGGAGCCCGCACGGGGCATATTACATGCTCGGGGAATGCCCCGAGCTATGGCTATAAGTCGCGCTAACCTAAAACATCTCCGGAAATGCTCCATATGACACCAAAGTGCTATGGGTGAGTAAAACAACTTGTTTTATTACCGAAATAAGGCTCAAATTGTAAAAAACGTTACTTTTCCTTTAAGGACACAATTCATTCAACCAAACATTTTCTTGTGTTGGTGTGTGTTACTGTGATGCAAATTTAAAACCATTTACAGTTACAGTGATAAGGTGTAATCCCTCTTTTGTCCAGGAGTCCATGGTACAAAAGGTTTCAATGAGGTACTTCACAGCTGCGCGGTAGGGACTGCCAGAGAACAACCCATAATGAGGTTACCAGGTCAACATGGCCTCAAACAAAGCAAGCAGAGCAGATTCAGGAAATATATTTAAAAAAAAATCTTGCTATGCTTCTCAGTCCAGTACCTTGAGATTGGAAACAACTTCCAGATGGCACTGAAAATGTCTGAATTTCAAAGACATAGCCCGGATGAGTATGTTTTAAAACTTTTTTACCCAGGAGATGTAGAGTTTTTGCATAAAAGTGAGATATTTCCTGCGGTCTTTGTTGTACAGCTCATTAGCAGTATTAGCAACAACATAAACATCATCAACACAATCAGCTGAGACAGGAAGTGCCCGGTTTCCCACTCATTTCCAGCGAGGGGCGTATGTCTAAAAAAACTCATGTTAATCACGTCATTGCAAGCAGAATTCTTAACACGATACCTTAGTTAACTCAGTACTCTAAACGAAAGTCCAGTTAGCTTCATATACTGCACTGTGAAAAAGTGTCCCCAAAGACGTTTTTGTTGGATAAAGCCCAACTGAACAATTCTGACATTTCATAGTGATGTTTCTGAGTGCTTAAGTAACCCAAGAAAGGAAGTGAGTATTTTTTACAGTATTTTTTTGCATTGTTCCTTTTGTCGTAGCTGAGTTCTAATCAGATTTATACAATCATTTTTTAAAACAAAAACCTTTTAATTCAATAGATTTCCTATTGTTGTGGTCCAGCAATGGAAAAAGGTCATCTATGTTCTGGGAGGGAAGATTTGATTTTATAATATACAGTAATCCCTCGTTTATCGCGGGGGTTAGGTTCCAGAAATAACCCGCAATAAGAGAAATCCGCGAAGTAGGACAACTTTATATTTTACAATTATTCTACATGTTTTAAGGCTGTAAATGCCTCACCACACACATTATACACTTTTCTCAGACTGGAATGAACCTTTTCTCACATTTCGCTCTCGTTTAAACACTCAAACTTTCATAGATTTTCAACAAAATGTATTGATAGTGAAGCGTGGGCTTCACTGGTGGGCTCTGGAAGCCCTGCCGGACGCGTGAGGGGAGCGGAGACATGAGTCACTGGATCCGCCGGAAGCACCGCGCTCATCCAACGGCACTGCCACGTCCCGGGACGCAACGCATACCAGCCCCTGGGAGAAGTGCGCGACACGCGCACCCCTCATCGTGGTCAAATCCGTGACAGAGCAGCACGACCGGCACGAGGCTGCGCGTACACCGGGGCTGCAAGCACGAGATCGAACCGCGGTGCCCGGACCGCGTCCTCTCAGCCCGAGCCACAAACCAGCCGCACGAAACCAGCAAAGAGCGGCACGTGGTGGTTTAATCCTGGTTTACATCTGGTCTAGTCTCGGTTTAGTCTAGACCTGGTCCAGTCCTGGTTTAGTCCAGGTCCAGTCCAGGTTTAGACCTGGTCTCGACCTGGTTTAGACCTGGTCTAGACCTGGTTTAGTTCTGGTCTAGACCTGGTTTAGTCCACATTTAGTCCTGGTCTAGTCCCGGTCTAGTCCCGGGCCCCCTGCGTCCCCCATCTATCAATCGGCAAAGGTCTACAGTCTATTAGCCAATCAGGACGCAGAACACACTGTTACACTATAAAAAATGTTACACTATAAAAAAAATTGAACGAATTTTTTTTTTTTTTAATAAAAAAAAAAAAAATCTGCAAAACAGCGAGGCTGTGAACAGTGAACGCAATAGAGCGAGGGACCACTGTACTGTATTCTGTTCTTTTTAATATCCCATCTAGTCAACAATGTTCACATTTATCCACATATCAAAACACAGACAAAGTGGGGGCCAATGGAGGGCCATAGACTGATGGTGAATAGAGTGAATAATTGAAATATGTGCATTTATAACAGATTATGATAAACGACCAGGTCTTTATTAATGTTTAAATCCATTTTATTACACACTAAATATTTGACAGTTAGGTTTATTAAGGTAAATTTTCAAAAACTTGCAGTAAAAAGTATTGCTTATGGTAAGGGAGTCGATTCACCTAAAAGCCTGAGGGCCAAAAAAAAGGTCCCCGGGCCATAGTTTGAACATGCTGCTTCTATCCAATTAGTTCTCAAATTGACAATGGTTAGATTTTGAGTTCTGAACTTCTCTTTCATTTAAACTTTTTTTGTTTTGGCTGCCATTTTGTTCAAATATTCTCTGTAATAGTCTTCTTTTCTGTTTTCTCCCTTCTTAGCCCCTGCACATATATGCAGTACAGATGGTTCTCAAATTTCAGTATGAGTAATAATGTTGATTGGGTAAGATCGTATTATCCTGGTTTACTTCTATACATGAGTTTTGCACATATTATTTTTTTATGTTATGGCCACCACAGATCAGTTCAAACTCAATCAATCTTCTGTTCTTGGGGTTGCTTGTAAGCAGTAGCGGTTCTTGAGGGGGGGGGGCGAGTGGGGCAGTTGCCCAGGGCACAACTTCGTGAGGGGCGCTGTGCCGAGCGCTTGAAACAAAACCTCTCTCCCTCTCTCCCTCTCGCTCCGCCTGGTTTGCCTCAAACCTTTCTCTGCTCCTGCAGGAGTGCTTACAAACTGTTCCCTGCTCTCTGGACTCTGTTCCCCTCATGCTCTCCCGACCTTCTCCTCCTCCTGCTCTCTGGTTCAGGGGCCAAACTGCGGCACTTCCTGGTCTTGCGAGAAACAGCGCAGAGTGGTGCGCTAAAGGGGGCCACATTAAAGGGGGAATCACTAATGTTAATTTGTGGGTTTATTTTGTTTTCTTAAGTCTCTTAGTTAATTAAGTCATATCATATGGGGGTTATTTAAGTATTTTCTTTATTATGTTGAATTGCAGGTGTTTTATCATTATGGGGACCGTTATTTGTAGTTGGATAAGGATGTGAAATTGGATAACACATGAATAACACATGGTTTGATTGTTAAAACTGATATAATAATTGCTGTCTATGGTTCTATATGGGCTTTGGCAATGATATTGAAAAATAATAGCTCGCAGCAATGTATTGGAAAAAAAAAAGAACTATGAGCTAGTTAATTTTTTGGAACTATGAACGAACTACTAACTATAAACAATTATGAACTATGAACGAACTAGTTCATTTTGAAATATGTGAACTGAACTTTGAACTAGTTCATGTAGAAAATGAACTTTCCCAACACTGCAGACTTGTTCTATTTATATATATGTATATATTTTTTATTTATGTTATTTAAGTTATGATAACTTATATTTTTTTGAAAGTTGTGATAATGAGAAACTCTCTATAGTGATAATTAAACATGGCTGCTTGTGGTAAATATTGTTCATATTGAGGTGAGTTGGAGTATTGTAACTTACTTACTCGTAATCGCTCTCCTGTTTTCACCCAGGGGCCGTGCTTTCGCTGTGGTCTTGGCCGTGTGGATAGTCGCCTCTCTCATCTCCTTCCTGCCAATACATCTCAAACTTTGGGTTTCCAGTGATGCCAAAGCTACCGAATGCTTAGCCAACGAATCCTGCTGTGATTTCAACACCAACGCTGCATACGCCGTGTCCTCCTCCATTATTTCCTTCTACCTACCGCTGGTGGTCATGATCTTCCTTTACACCAGAGTTTTCCAGGAAGCTCAAAAACAACTGGAGAAGATCAGGGGACGGGAGCGCCATTTACTAAAACTACAAATCTCTCTGGCATATTCTGAGGAGAGCCCATCAGAACGACTTCGAAGAAATGCCTCAGATGATAGGCTGAGCATGCAACGAATGGAAAACGGGAAACCACGGACCGAGAAGCAAAGCACCACACGCCGTCTTAAGTTTTGCTTGAAGGAACAGAAAGCCGTCAAGACACTAGGGATTATCATGGGGACATTCACACTTTGCTGGTTGCCATTTTTTATCTTGAACATTTTGATGACATTTCTAGATCTCGGCGATGTTAAACTTTTATTTCGCCTCCTGAACTGGCTCGGATACTCCAACTCTGCTTTCAATCCGCTTATCTACTGCCGAAGCCCTGATTTCAGACACGCCTTTCAGGAGATCCTTTGCTTGAGAAACTGGGCCGAGAAACTGCGCTTCAAGAAGGCATGGGGATGCTGTAAGGATGGGTATCCGAAACCACAATGCAGGACAAGTGAGAGCAAAGAGAAAGAACTTGGGGGTCAAAGTTTAGGTTGGGATGGGAGTGTGGACAGTTCTCTACGGGACAGTCCGGTGACCATCAGGCTACCGACCCCTTTGCCTGAACAGACATTGGAGGTGTCACCAGGTTCTTTGTCATCAAGCTCAACCAGTGGGAGCTGCAAGGAAAGCCTGGCGTCCATTGCTTAGACTTTACACAAATGTTTACAGATTCTACAATGGAAATCAATTTCTGTGTAAAGGTCACTGAGGTGGTTTGAAGACATGATGGGGAGTTATGTGCTTAGCGAAAAGGTCAATAGATGTGCTGACGTCCTTCTGGTGTTCCTTCAGGTCTGAGTCAGTGTGAAATGGATTCACTTACATTTTGCAAATACACTTTTCCGTTCTACTTTTATTGTCACAGGATTTACAAACCTATAAAATTTAGTGGAATAAAAATTAAAAAGACCAGATGTGCCTCGGGAATTCATTGCTTTTCAATCGTATAATTACTTTGATTGTAAAACATGCATGCAGGTGCTCGTCTTGTCCAAACTGTTGTATAAATAGTAATTCTGTTTTTGAAATATTAGGAAACACTATCATCTGGTAAAATATTTAAATTCATAAACTGTGTCTTCATGTATAGTGAAGGCTGAAATGTAAAGTTACCAAATGAATAAACACACATTAATTTACAACATAAGCAGAGCATAGACATGGCCTCTAATTGTTTGATGTGAAAAAATATCCCTTAAAGGAAAATAACGTTTTTTACAATTTGAGCCTTATTTCGGTAATAAAACAAGTTGTTTTACTCACCCATATCACTTTGGTGTCATATGGAGCATTTCGGGAGATGTTTTAGATAAGCGTTAGGCTAACGCCGTTAGCCTAGCGCGGCTTATAGCCATAGCTCGGGGCATTCCCCGAGCTATGGCTATAAGCCGCGCTAGGCTAACGCCGTTAGCCTAGCGCGGCTTATAGCCATAGCTCGGGGCATTCCCCGAGCATGTAATATGCCCCGTGCGGGCTCCAAATAACACAAATTTTAGCACTTTTCAAATCATAGAAGCTCGATGTCTTTAGTCTACGATTTCGTTTGAATCAAAAGTGGCCTGTAATCCGAGATTTATCCATAGTTTACAGCTTTGCGTTCCATGTTTGGGTCCCGGGAGCTGAGAGCACACTACGCACATGCGCACTGGCCTCCTCATCTACTCGAAACTATGGCTAAATCTCGGATTACAGGCCACTTTTGACCAGTGCTTTGAAAAGTGCTAAAGTTTGTGTTATTTGGAGCCCGCACGGGGCATATTACATGCTCGGGGAATGCCCCGAGCTATGGCTATAAGTCGCGCTAGGCTAACGGCGTTAGCCTAACGCTAATCTAAAACATCTCCGGAAATGCTCCATATGACACCAAAGTGATATGGGTGAGTAAAACAACTTGTTTTATTACCAAAATAAGGCTCAAATTGTAAAAAACGCTACTTTTCCTTTAATATATATTTATAAATTATAGATCTATGATTTTTTTATGGGTTACCATGGATACCCTATCACTGTGTCTTAAAACATGCCTGTACACATGTACATAGTATTTTAATAGTAGGGATCTTATCCAGACACACTGCGCAATGAGAGAAATCCAAGCTTTTAAATTGTTTTGTTTTTTCCAATTTAAAATCCTTCCAGATGTTTTACTGGTCTCCAACATCAGACCTGAGTTGCGCAGTGCTGCTTTTATGTCATGTTACACAGTAAAAACAGATTGACTGTTGAATGTCCTCCAAACTGTAGACTATATTAGAGTGATTTAGCTCAGGTCACACGCAGAGTTAAATAAGGTCACCCAATCACACCTCCAAGTGACTCCAAGAATCATGATGAATGTGTTTGAAAGTGAGTGGTGTGGGAGTACAGGTCTGAGCTTTTTTGGTTTGTCCTATTTATTGATATTTTAAATAAATACAAAATAAAATGATACGCACAATACTACAACGGTTCATGGCATTAGTGTAATTATTGGTGGAAAATATATTTAACAAGAAAAAGTGATGTTTTAGCTTACAGTAAACCACAAGCGATTTGAAATAGTGTTTAAATATATTTTTTGTTTTGCTTTGTAATTCTATTCAAGCAAAGTGCATGTTTAATGAGCTTATTTGTACATTTTGCATCTTATGTATTGTTGATGTTATCAAGAAAAAAAAGAAGGTAAACGTAACTGTCTCAGTGTTGTTTCATTTGTAAAGCTACATTGATGTTATCGGGTGATATCCATCACTTTATGGGGACACAAATCACTATACACTATATGGGGACCTTGTGTTTTGTGGGGACCAATAATCACCTCCCCATAAGGTAAATGCTTAAATATTAGATCAATTATGATTTAATATTTAAACGTTTTTTTTTACAACCTGAGCCTTCTTTCGGCAATAAAACAATTAGTTTTACTCACCCATAGCACTTTGGTGTCATTTGGAGGAGTTTCGTAGAAGATGTTGTAGCCGTTCTGTTCTACTAATGATCCCGTATCCGTTAGTGTGAGTGCTCGGGGCATTACTTTGCGGTCTCCAAATAACACAAACTTTAGCACTTTTCAAATCACAGAAGATCGCTGTGTCAGGGTAGACTTTTAGTAGATTCCAAAACGGCCTGAAACCCGATATCGCAACAGAAAAGTAAAGTTCAGAGCGGTGTTAGCTTCTTTCGGACTAGCGGTGTTTACAAAACAGCTGAGTTCACGCATGCGCACTGTCCTCTCTGATGACGTCATCAAATGAAACTATAGCTGGATATCGGGTTTCAGGCCGTTTTGGAATCCACTAAAAGTCTACGCTGACACAGCGATCTTCTGTGATTTGAAAAGTGCTAAAGTTTGTGTTATTTGGACACCGCAAAGTAATGCCCCGAGCACTCACGCTAACGGATACGGGATCATTAGTAGAACAGAACGGCTACAACATCTTCTACGAAACTCCTCCAAATGACACCAAAATGCTATGGGTGAGTAAAACTACTTGTTTTATTGCCGAAAGAAGGCTCAGATTGTAAAAAAAAGTTTACTTTTCCTTTAATGTTAGGCAAGAAGCATGGTAAAGGTTAGGATCAGTCTCCCAGAAATGAATGTATGTCAAAATAATGTCCCTACGAAGTATGGAAAACCTAACATTTATGGAAATCTTCAGGATTATCACTTTTAAAAAAAAGGAAAAAAAAAAAGAAAAAAAGAAATAGGTGTTACTCAATCTTACCAAACTAGTTTACTCAATTTTGGCACTGGGGTCAAATAAATGTAATTCCTTTTGTATAAATTTGTATTATAAAACAGATCTTTTGCTTTTGTACTGTGTCTGTGGAGCTGTTGTGGACAATGCGTCTCTTCATATCCAGAGAAATTTGAGTACACGCATGATTTTCTACCTCCATTCTGTGAATGTCATCTCAATTCTGTACAAATGTCTGCTGAATATTAAATGTTGCTTGTGTAAAGTTATCCTTGTGTGATTTTAAATGTACTTTATTGTTTTTTTTATTGAACTGCTCACACAATAAAATAAGTGAGAATCAGGTCTGAAATAACAAAATGATTATCATATACAGTGGTACCTCACCTTACGAATGACCCAACAAACAAAAATTTCAAGTTACGAAACGCCTTCACGGTAAATTTTGGTCTCTAGATACGAAAGAAAATTCAAGTTACGAAACGCGAAATCTCAAAAATTCAAATAATGCGCGCTCAGCCACACACATTATACGCTTTTCTCAGACTGGATTTAAACTTTTCTCACATTTGTCTCTCGTTTAAACACTCAAACTTTCATAGATTTTCAACAAAATTATTAATAGTGAAGTGTGGGGGGAAGGGGGGGGGGGGGGAGACTGCGCTCTGACACGTGTGATAGCGCAGCATGACCCGGCGCGGAGCTGACAGCAGGTCTAGACCAAGGTCTAAACCTGGAATGGACCAGGACTAAACCTGGACTAAACCAGGACTAAACCTGGACTAAACCAGGACTAAACCAGGACTAGACCAGGTGGATTAAAGCAGCGAGGAGGGGACTGCACGCAGTCTGAGCGCATGAACGCATGAACGAGACCCATGCAAGAGCCGCGGTGGTCTAGACCTCCTCTAGACCTGACCAGGTCTAGAGGAGGTCTAGAGGAGCCGTGGTGGTCTGGACTAAACCAGGACTAAACCTGGACTAAACCAGGAGGAGCTGCGGTGGTCTGGACTAAACCAGGACTAAACCTGGACTAAACCAGGAGGAGCTGACATGGGTCTCGTTCATGCGTTCATGCGTTCATGCGCTCAGACTGCGTGCAGTCCCCTCCTCGCTGCTTTAATCCACCTGGTCTAGTCCTGGTCTAGTCCAGGTTTAGTCCTGGTTTAGTCCAGGTTTAGTCCTGGTTTAGTCCAGGTTTAGTCCTGGTCCAGTCCAGGTTTAGACCTTGGTCTAGACCTGCTGTCAGCTCCGCGCCGGGTCATGCTGCGCTATCACACGTGTCAGAGCGCAGTTTTCTCCCCCCTCCCCCTTCCCCCCACACTTCAATATTGATACGTTTTGTTGAAAATCTATGAAAGTTTGAGTGTTTAAACGAGAGACAAATGTGAGAAACACAGAACACAATGTTACACTATAAAAAAAGTTACACTATATAAAAAAAAAAAACTTGGATCGGGGCCTTGGAACGAATCAGGCTTTTTCCATTGAAATAGCTACTCAACTTACGAATTTTTCACGTTACGAAACCACTGTATTATTGAAATTATAAACTCCAGGATCCAAACATTTTAGTCAAGTAGTAATAATGTGTTTTATTTTGGTTACATAAGCACTCAGATATGTAAAGAATTTGATGGTTCAATTTCAGCAAAGAATACTGCTGACAAGTAATTTGGCAGGACACTTTATCCATTTTGGTAGAATGTGTGATCTTTGGTGGTTTTACCTGTGGTCCAATATCTATTTCTGAGACCCAATATCAGACAGAAGAAGCCCTGTATGGTCCAACATTTACAGCCTAAAGATTTTATAGGAGTTGCACAAGTTTAGTGTTACACAGTCAGGCCTCATGTTGGCCAGCTGACTCATGGGGGAGGACTATTCTCAATCATTTATTTATCACACATCTGATTACATAAGAAAAGCATTAAAAATGGATTTAGAGCTTGAAGCAGTTTGTTAAAGATCCCATGACATGGTACTTCTTGATGCTTTTATATGGCTCCTTAATGGTTCCCTAATACTGTAAATGAATCCTTCTTCAAAATCAACACTCAGTGCATGAGAAACAGAGATAAGATGAGAAAGAGTAATTTTTCTCTCTCTGAACACTCCATAATGGGCGTTGTTGCTTGAATGCAAATGAGGAGAAAAGAGCTGGCCTATAGTAGAGGGTGGGGGCGTGGCCAAACTCTCCGCTCTCGGCTCTGAGCTCTCAGCTGATCCATTTCCTTGTTTTTGCACAGGGGGAGAGATTTGAAGCGTTCCATTGAAAAATAAACACATTTCCACAGAAAATAAAATTAAACCACTGCTGTTCAAAGGTCCAGAGGCTCAGATAAAGGACTTCCGAGCCTAGAAACACTCGGACGTGCCTCCAGGCAAATAAAAAAACGCATTTCGCATTGCCTAGCGCATTCGCGGTCCAAACTCTCTGGGCGTGATTTACAGAGACGCTGAGTACAGACAGACGGGGGTGGAACTGCATTTGCATTTCTTTTTTCGATCTGACGTCAATAAGGTGCCTTGTTCAAAATCGCCCGTTTGAGCTCTGATTTTTTCTAACGCAGAAAAGGATCGCAAATGCTCAGTTTAGACATTTCGCAACTTTTAACCATGGGGGGGGGGGGGCTAAACAGGGTAGGGGAGCTCACATTAACGTTCAAAAACCTCAGAAAGTGAAAATTTCATGCCATGGGACCTTTAAATGATATCTTTGTGAAGAAATAAAATCCAGTTGTTTAATGTGACCAGCACCTGCACATACAACATAGAAGAGTCGATTTTACAGAGACCAAAACATAAAACACAACAAATCGATAGTTATTTGCAATAAGTCCATTGATAAAGTCTTTCATAATTTATTTCTTCTTAAAGCACTGTGCACTGTGTAACTTTTCTGGTAGAGGGCTTGCCACTTCATGGAGATGTTAAAGGAAAAGTAACGTTTTTTTACCATTTGAGCCTTATTTCGGTAATAAAACAAGTTGTTTTACTCACCCATATCACTTTGGTGTCATATGGAGCATTTCCGGAGATGTTTTAGATTAGCGTCTCAGATTACAGGCCACTTTTGACCAAACGAAATCGTAGACTAAAGACTTCGAGCTTCTATGATTTGAAAAGTGCTAAAGTTTGTGTTATTTGGAGCCCGCACGGGGCATATTACATGCTCGGGGAATGCCCCGAGCTATGGCTATAAGTCGCGCTAGGCTAACGGCGTTAGCCTAACACTAATCTAAAACATCTCCGGAAATGCTCCATATGACACCAAAGTGATATGGGTGAGTAAAACAACTTGTTTAATTGCCGAAATAAGGCTCAGATTATAAAAAACGTTACTTTTCCTTTAATGCTTTACATCCGATATTCCAAAAGTATGCCATTCAGCTTTCCAATCTCTGGAGAAACAAGCAGGAGACACCACCAGGGCAATTTACTCCATGAAGAGGCGACTTCACTCACAGTAAGAATGTTTTATTTTTAAAGGTATTTTTAAGCAATAAAAACACCCATAATTCAATAAATGCCTTTATTTATAAGTTTAATAATAAAGCAATAACATCTCCACGGTAGCGGGCCCCAACCTGACAAGTTACGCAGTTCACATTTAAATTTTATGCTAATTTAGTTTATTTTTTGGGTAGTAGAATACATTTGCTGAGAATATTTTCCAATAGCAATAAAATATGGGAATGGAAGAATAAGCAAATGCATAATCCAGTGTACTCATGTTACTTTTCCTTTAGAATAAGTAGTATGTGTGATGAGTACTTGTACTGTGAGCAGGTCTAGTCATCCGGAAACTCAACATGCTGTGACTCTAAAGTGTTGTACATGTGAGACATGATGGATGGGAGCAGCTGCATGTGCTCTCAGATACTCCGTCAGTAGTTAGACTTAAATTCATTCTTGGAGCCTTACCATAACCTTTATGCTACTTATTACTGTCCAGTTGAACCCAAACTAAGGGGGGGAAAAAAGCAAGAGAGAGAGAGAGAGAGAGAGAGAGAGAGAGAGAGAGAGAGAGAGAGAGAGAGAGAGAGTGTGTGTGTGTGTGTGTATCTTAATCTTTCATATAACCTCATGCCAACAGATGATAAATGTTTGTGTCAAATATAGGCGCCGCAGGTTAATCTGCTTAACATAGTGCACAGGCTTTCTTCTTGTAGTTATTGTGGGCCCTGAGAGTGATAAAAGTTTAGGCCTCATGGGGAAACAAGGTGTTAGTGGTGGAGAAAAACCCTGTGCCGTTTCATCTCAACAAAGTGACAGTGGAAGAGTGGTTTAGGTTTGGGATTAAACTAGGACTACCCCTCCTTGAACGGCCACCTTAACATTTTGGAGGGGTGCCTGAATGATCCCAGGAGCTATGTTGTCAGGGGCTTCTTGCCCCTGGCAGGGTCACCCAAGGCAAACAGGTCCAAGGGACCCATCATACTAAGAGCGGTTCAAATGCCCTTGATGATAAGTACTACACGATGGCCTGTTACGTCGCCCAGATTGACGAGTGACATGGGGCTGTCCTCCCGTGGACCCACCACACATAGCAAGATGTGTAAGCAGCAGGTGCAGAGAGATCTGGGTGGCAATCAAAGGCAGGGACAGTGAACTGCACCTTCCGGTCGGGGACAGGTCTCTCACTGTTGTGCCAGCGAACGTGTTCATCAGTTCACGTGGCAACAGAACACCCTAGGCCAGAAGTTGATAATCGACTTTATTGTCATGTCATCTGACTTTCGACCCCCATGTGTTCCAACTACAGGGGAATCACACTCCTCATCCTCCTCGGTAAGGTCTGTTCCAGGGTATTGGTGAGGAGAAGCCGACCAATAGTAGAGCCTTGGATCCAGCAGGAGCATTGTGGTTTTTGTCCCAGCCACGAAACACTGGACCAGCTCTACACTTTCCATCTGGTGCTTGTAGGTTCATGGGCGTTTGCCCAACCAGTCCACATATGCTTTGAGGATCTGGAGAAGGCATTCAACCGTGTCCCTCGTGGGGTCCTGTGGGGAGATCTGGGAGTATGAGGTCTGGGGGCCCATTGCAAAGGGCTGTCTGAACCCTGTATTCCCAGAGCAGGAACTGTGTTTGTCTTGCCGGCAATAAGTCAGACCTGTTCCCAGTGCATGTTGGACTCCACCAGGGCTGTCCTCTGTTCATTGTATTTATGGACAGAATTTCTAGGTGCAGTCAAGGGCTGGGGGGGATCCGGTTTGGGGACCACAGGATCTCATCTCTGCTGTTTGCAGATGATGTTGTCTTGATGGCTCCATCGAACCAGGACGTGCAGCATGCACTGGGGCGGTTTGCAGCCGAGTGTGAAGCGGCTGAGATGAAGATCAGCTCCTCCAAACCCGAGGCCATGGTTCTCAACTGGAAAAAGGTGGATTGCCCTCTCTGGGTGAGTAGAGAGTCCTTGCTTCAAGTGGAGGAGTTTAAGTATCATGAGATTGACAGGCAGATCGGTGTGCAGTGATGCGGTCACCGTATCGGACTGTTATGGTGAAGAGGGAACTGAGCTGAAAGAAAAAAGCTCTTGATTTACCAGTCAATCTACATTCCTACCCTCACCTATGGTCATGAGCTTTGGGTAATGACCAAAAGTACAAGATCGTTCATACAAGTGGCCTAAATGAGTTTCCTTCCCAGAGTGGTTGGGCACTCCCTTTAGAGATAAGGTGATAAGCTCAGTTACATGGGAGGAGCTTGGAGTAGAGCCGCTGCTCCTTCATGTCGAGAGAAGCCAGCTGAGGAGTAGGAGGTGAACAGGGCATGTCCCACTGGAAGGAGGCCCCAAGAAGGACCCAGAACACACTGGAGAGACTATGCCTCCACAACCCACCCCCCAGCCCCACAACCCAGCCCCAGATAAGCGGAAGAAAATAGATGTATTGATAAACTAGGACAAAACCAGAACTAAACCAGGACTAAAACACACAGAAACCACAATAGTCTACATAGTTGTCAAGCCATATCCTCCTGTGTTGTCCCCAAGTGAACAAAATGTCTAATTGCATTAACAACATAAAATTTAGTCAAGCACATAAATGGAAATGATCAAAGCCATTAATTAGAATCAGAAACAGCTTAATTACCATGATAATAATTATTAAGAATAATTTTAACAATATATATAGTGAAATATTAACGTAAGTTTGTTTACTCAGCTTCATCAAGTCAATTTTTATATCAAAACATAATTAAAAGCTGCATTTTCCCATTATCTGAAATGGCGGCACTGTGGCTGAGTAGCTAGCATTCGTGCCTCACAGCAAGAAGGTTCTGGGTTTGAGACCCGGGTTACCTGGGCCTTTCTGTGTGGAGTTTGCCTGTTCTCCCTGTGTCTGAGTGGGTTTCCTCCGGGCACTCTGGTTTCCCCCATCAACCCAAAAACATGCTCCATATGTAAAAAATCCACCAGCTGAGGTCCTGACCAAGCCTTGCAATAAAATCATGGAGATGGGCCCCTGGACACCTTCATATGCTGCTCACTGCTCCGGAAGGATGGATGAAATGCAGAGGATAATTTTCCTACAGGGATAAATAAAGGATAATAAAAAAATAAATAAATTGGATTTCCTTTATTGGCTATAAGCAGCTCAAGTACTGAACCTAATTGCACTTTCTCCATGACCTTTAAATACTAATCACTGATCAGCTTTTCACTCCAACTTCATATCAACTGCAAAATGTGCAGTGTTGTGCCTGTTGTATACAATTATTTATAAATTGTGATCTTTAAATCCAGGGTAACCTTTCAAATAGTTTATCATTACATCCACTTCCATCACATATAATTAATAAAGTATTGCATTTTTATGCAACTTTGTGGAGGTGGCATGTCACCTGCATGATTCTATAGAAACCACACTTCAGAACATTCTCCATGGAGATTTTAGTCTATTTGTTGAATAAAATGTTAAATACTGGGGCTTTATTATCTGTAAATGACATATCTAGTCAACAGTCATAGATGTAGGGTAATGATGCTCAAGATGAAGTAATGTGAGATGATGTCATACTCTCAGATGGGGGTCAGAGGCCAGATTTCTGTATTGATTACATATCACTTTGCCATGTAATATTCAAAAGGTAAATGTACAACCTGAACCTGATCATTTCTATTATTGATTAGACCCAAGAAGTCACTGTATTCAAATAAAAATCTGCATTTGCACAATATTCATTGTAGCTGTCCCCATCTGTATTAAAGGTCCCATGGCATGAAATTTTCACTTTCTGAGGTTTTTGAGCGTTAATGTGAGCTCCCCTACCCTGTTTAGGCCTCCCCCCATGGTTAAAAGTTGCGAAATGTCTAAACTGAGCATTTACGATCCTTTTCTGCGTTACAAAAAAATCAGAGCTCAAACGGGCGATTTTGAACAAGGCACCTTGTTGACGTCAGATCGAAAAAAGAAATGCAAATGCAGTTCCACCCCCGTCTGTCTGTACTCAGCGTCTCTGTAAATCACGCCCAGAGAGTTTGGACTGCGAATGCGCTAGGCAATGTGAAATGCGTTTTTTTATTTGCCTGGAGGCACGTCCGAGTGTTTCTAGGCTCGGAAGTCCTTTATCTGAGCCTCTGGACCTTTGAACAGCAGTGGTTTAATTTTATTTTCTGTGGAAATGTGTTTATTTTTCAATGGAACGCTTCTAATCTCTCCCCCCGTGCAAAAACACGGAAATGGATCAGCTGAGAGCTAAGAGGGGAGAGCGGAGAGTTTGGCCACGCCCCCACCCTCTACTATAGGCCATCTCTTTTCTCCTCATTTGCATTCAAGCAACAACGCCCATAATGGCCTGTTCAGAGAGAGAAAAATTACTCTTTCTCATCTTATCTCTGTTTCTCATGCACTGAGTGTTGATTTTGAAGAAGGATTCATTTACAGTATTAGGGAACCATTAAGGAGCCATATAAAAGCATCAAGAAGTACCATGTCATGGGATCTTTAAGCATGAACTTGGCCTGACCTGCAAATACTGCCGAATACAAAGATACAGGGATAATACTGTTAACCTACCCCCAGCTCTACTTCATCAAAATTATTTCCAAATTTGTCAAGAATGTTCATGAAAAAACATAGATGAAGTATGAGTCAAAATATTATCTTTTTATTGGAGGTATTATCTCTAGAAATACCTTTTTGATCTGTTCAGCTTTTCATCAAGTGCAGCTCTGTCCTGCCCTGTTCCATCTGTGCTCAGTTATTACTGAGTGGGGTATCATTTGGTGGTTTGTATTCCCCCATAACTTAAGATGCACATTAAACGGGCTCTATGGAACTTTTCTGGTGGAAGGTCACAATGGCGAACAGAATACCTGTTTTTCTATGTATATCTATAGCAATAATAAAAAGAAAAACACCTGGAACTGAAATAAATGTTTAATGCTATGCTGTGTAACATTTCAGGTAATGCAATAACATGTGGAGATGAGCTAACTTTTTTTTTCTTTAAATAGGTCAAGTAAAGCCAAGAATAGACTGAATAGAATACATATTAAAAAAATAATAATAATAATAAAAAAGCAAGTTGAAAACTGTTATGGTGTGTTTTATTTGACTTGCAACCCTGATATCCAAACATTTGAGCAAATACATTTTAAAACACAGACAAATGTGTACTTTTGCTGAAAAGGAAAAGCTCTGTGGACCCGATGGACCTGCACAGTCTGCTGCTGTTTGCTCAGATGTTACACAATGTTTGTCTGTTCTTGGATTTTTAGGAACGACATCTGAAATCCACTGCTGCCTCAATAAGCACAGTACTCAACTAAAAATACTCTTACTAAACTACCAAGTAACTAAAAGTAAATACAGTTTTTAAAAAAATTAAATAAATAAATATAGCTGCAAGCAGCAATGTGGGGCCAAGCACCAAAGGTGCATATAGGCCTCAGCATGTAGGCTGCATGCAGGGTCTGACAGGGTCTGACAGAGTCTGACAGGGTCTAACAGAGTCTGACAGAGTCTAACAGGGTCTAACAAGGTCTGACAGGGTCTAACAGGGTCTGACAGGGTCTGACAGGGTCTAACAGAGTCTAACAGGGTCTGACAGGGTCTAACAGAGTCTGACAGGGTCTAACAGGGTCGGACAGGGTCTAACAGAATCTGACAGGGTCTAACAGAGTCTGACAGTTTTCATAAACTAAAATAACCTTGTTGCAGGTGCCCGGGTTTAGATAGGCAGAGTCTGACAGGGTTTAACAGGGTCTGACAGGGTCTGACAGGGTCTAACAGGGTCTGACAGGGTCTAACAGAGTCTGACAGGGTCTAACAGGGTGGTTAGACGGTTGGGGCCGGGGGCCTATAAATTGCTGTGGGTAATGAGGAGACTGGCTGGATGCATGCAATGTGCATGCAAAATTTCACAACTTTTTACCAGACGGTTCTAGGGGTTGCCATAGACTTCCATGTTTAGAGGAATAATGTATAATTAAAGCCGCAAGCGGCGTTGGTCGGGACCTCGCACCTGCGGCCAATGGTAGGTGGGGGGGGCATGCTCCATGC
Source organism: Paratrypauchen microcephalus (assembly GCA_036785185.1). NCBI lineage: Eukaryota > Metazoa > Chordata > Actinopteri > Gobiiformes > Gobiidae > Paratrypauchen > Paratrypauchen microcephalus. The sequence continues at coordinate 704,549 of JAVJIX010000174.1, read as the reverse complement.
CAGCAATACAAAGTATTTTTAGTCGCACAAGATGTCATGTCAATCTAAAGCACAGTAGCAGCTGCTATATCAGATCAAAGGTACATAAAGATCAAAGATCTTTGATCAGGGCGTTGCCTAGCAACAAATACCTCCCATTCATAACTCATAACTCCCATTCAATAAATACCTAACTGTATTGATCCGCCATATCGTCATATTACCGCCTATTCGAAAAGATTATGATCACCAAAATTTAAGCCCATCTGAGGTACGGTGTAGGAGAAGTGTTTCAAATTCCATTGTATGTACAATACCACAAAATTACACAAAAGGCCAATTATCTCACTTCCTGTGAGATAATTGTGGTGAGGTGTTTGTTTGTCTTATTGAGATACACGTCCCTACCGAATTTCGTGCGCCTATCTTAAACGGTATGCCAGCCCCGAAAGACAACGCGCTAGGGGGCGCTATCAAGCTCCTGGGGGTCACCGGGGGACAGGTCTTTTTGGAGGCGTAGCTGCCGCCCTACGTGATGCCCGTGCAAAGTTTTATTCGTTTTGAAGCATGGGAACATGCTCAAAATTGCCCAAAAGCGTGTGAACAAGAACCGTAATAATAATAGAGAAACAGAGCAACAACAATAGGGACCTTCGTGCCCCTTCGGGCTCGGTCCCTAATAATAATAATAGAGAAACAGTTGAATCTCTCACACATTTGATTACAGTCACAGTTTTTCAGTTAGTCTCACTCACCATGTTTGTTGAAAACACCTAAACAGGACTATGATCACAGACTCCAGAAATATTTTGGCAATGCTAATATGCATTGTGTCACCATGGAAACTCCAACACCATCCATCCATCTTCTTCCGCTTTTCCATTTCTGGAATACAATGCACCAGCCCCCATGAATCCTCCCGCAGGTGATGGGTCCACGGGAGGATGGCCCGCGTTACAACTGGCCTTGATGTACTTCTGCCATGGGGGCTACCAGTGTCTGCAGACACTGGGGGTTGCCCAAGGACACAATGGCAGCACTCATCCCACTCTCGACGGGTTGGCCGAGAGTACGAACCGCCAACCTGGATCAGTAGACAGTAGACTCTACCAACTGACCTACTGCCGCCCCCAACTCCAACACCATAGAGATATAATTAAATAAATATAAAATAATTAAATTACACACCCTATTCCCACTAATCAAATAATGTTGCTCATTTTCTGTACACATAAACACTTGCATTTTGATTCGACAAAACAAGTCTTTCTCAATAATTAGTATATACTATATGAAGTTTGCAGTAGAATGAATGCCCCACCTAGTCCAATCTGATAAAGAGTTTTCAAATACCAGAGCGAAGTGGCATCAGGGCATGGCCTTTCATGACATACCAGAAGTGTGACATCAATGGACAACTATCACAAAGCAGACAAAGACACACAGACACCTCATTGTGTTTCCTAAAAGCACTTGCGCATCTGTCATTCAGGTATGTGCACAATGCCTTACATATTTGGACTGAATACTATTGAATACTGTGATGACCTAATTAGAGAAGAACTTCAAAATAAGATTCTACGATATTGTTTAGCATACTTTATTATAATATATAGGCTTCATTTATTTGATGAGTTTCAGAGTGGTGAAAAAGTAGCACCATTGCCGTATCAATTTACAATTCAGAATAAAGAAATTATCTGTCATCTCGCAAAAAACAGTTCATAGTATGAGGTTTGTGATGTATTTGATTAGCCAACAGTTATAGTTCTGGTCTTTTTGTCATGGCAAAATGAGCAAATATTGTATGTGGAGGGAATTGAACCCCACATTCATACTATGCAAGGTGGGTGAATAGTGTTGTCTAAGGACACAACAATAGTTTTTGCTACTGGCGCCCCACCGTGGCACCTGGTATTCCCAGAGGTCTCCTATTTGAGTATAGCTACTAAGCAGGCCCGCTCTTGATTAGCTTCTGGAATTTGAAGATATCCACATATGATTTTCTAACAAGAGCTTTATTGGACACAAGGTCAGAACTACATGCAGAAGTTGCATGACTAATAGTAGATGTGTAAGCTGACATGATTGTTTATCAGTGTGAATAATTTTGAACATAATCATTATCCTTTGCCCTGTTTTATAATTAAGTTGACTCATCATTGCCTGCACATAGCCAGATTGGTGCCATATGCTGTCTGATCAGCATGTGTCCTGTCTGTGAGTAGGACAGGACAGACGGGGATTAAATGTCTGAGCTTGTCCCACTGTCAGAAACTATAGTGTCATCATATCAACAGATGGGTTCACAGTCTGTATGGTGAAAATGGAGAGATATTATGTTAAGTGATTATGCAATTCACTATAATGACATTACAGCACATTTATTCATTTTCTTCCGCTTTCTCCATTTTCTGGGTTGCGGGGGCAGCATTCCGGCTCACGTCACAACGGGCCTTGATGTATCTTCTGCCATGGGGGCTACCAGTGTCCACAGACACTGGGGGCGAGGTGGGGTTAAGTGTCTTGCCCAAGGACACAACGGCAGCGCTCATCTGTGGGAGCTGGGATCATATGCGGTCAACCCGTCAAGAGCAGGATTCGAACCACTAACCCCTGGATCATGAGACATATGCTCTACCAACTGAGCTACTGCCACCCTAGATAATATAAGCTGAAATGTCGAAATGAACTGCCTAAGCACATATATAAATGAGTTGGAATTTTACATGACTAAAGACAATGCAAACAGCTCAATAGAATCACCATTATTTACCCATTTATATGAATATAGGTAAGGGGAGCTCATTCCGACATGCTTATATTATCAATCATATCATATCGTTCGTTACATGCTTAATTGGTTAAAACATACAATAAAACCAATAGATTGTTAAAATGTTACTTACTTGCGTTGTCACTGTTGAAAACAACTCCATTTCTGCCTCGAGAACTCAGCTCGATGGCATTTAAACGGCATTTAAACTTTAAAAAACGCTTAAAGGGGTGGTGCGCATGCGCAGCAGCGACGAGGCGGCCTATTTCGACGAAGCGGCCCATTTCGGCCGTACACCGTGTCTACCCCCACGCTTCACTATCAACACAGTCTGTTGAAAATCTATGAAAGTTCGAGTGTTCAAACGAGAGAGAAATGCAAGAAAAGCCCAACTCCAGTCTGAGAAAAGCGTAGAATGTGTGTGGTGAGGCATTTACAGCCCTAAAACATGTAGAACAATTGCAAAATACAAAGTTGTCCTACCTCGTGGACCTCTCCCACCGCGGGCCACCTCTGGAACCTAACCCCGTGTGTGTTGATAAAGTGTATTTACGTTTCGGGGCGTGCATCTGAGCGCATTAATTGAATTTTTGAGATTTCACGTTTCGTAACTTGAATTTTCTTTCGTATCTAGAGACCAAAATTTAACGTGAAGGCGTTTCGTAACTTGGATTTTTCGTATGTAGGGTCTTTCGTAAGGTGAGGTAACACTGTATTACGATCTGGCACCGCTGAGCTTGGATGGCTCTTAAACCCTGTTGATTGCAGAGTGGGCTAAGCTGAATTTGGCTCCAGCACACCTGTCTCCACTCCTGGAAACAGAAGGGGAGGGGAAGGAGGTGGTCACTCAGGGAGCGGCAGATGAGGTCAGAGGAGCCTGAGGGGCTGTGACAATCTCCTCCACACTTTTTATAATGATGTGAGAAGATTAACACTCTGATACAGGCTCTGTGTGCACATGTTCTTTTACAAGCCGCTCCAAGAACAAGCACTGCATTTGAAATTTAAGGAGCTCACATTATGTTAATGTTGTTTCCTCATCAAAAACATACCCAGAGTCGTGTTTTGTTTCATTCACACATGTTTAGTACACAAACTCTACATATTTAGGCTGTGTTCTTCTATCAGACAGAAAACACCTTGTTCCACCCTGTGACGTAATATAGTAACACAGAAAGTGCTCCACTGTGGTTTTAAATTCATACACCTTCGCTAGAATCATTTGGATGATTTCAGACCTGGAATTGTCAATCTTTACTGAATAAAAAGTAAAAAGTGGCTGTTAACTTGAAAACTACCACTTCATGACATCACAAGTGAAGTACAAGTGAGTATTTTGAGCTTTGGAGACTTACCAATAATAAAGGGTTACTCAAACATGTGAGAATGAAACAAAACACAACTTCAGGTATGTTTTTAATGAGGAAACATGACTTAAAGGGACAGTGTGTAAGATTTTTACCCGTTAATTACTGAAATTGAAGATACCCATTCAAAAATACATTGTTTTCCAAGCCTTTTCACTTCCATCATGAAATCAAAGTATTCTTTTGGACTTAGATATAGTCACATAAAAGGGGGATCTTCCCCATGCAGAGGCAGCCATTTTGAATACGAGAGCCGCAGAAGGACATTTGGGCTCCGCCTTCGCCTTCAGCAAGGCTCATGGTTTTGGGTAAACAACACAAGCATGCTGCCGGATCAGATGTCGTAATGGATCTAACACGTGTTTTGGACTAAATTGTTTTACTGGATTTTATTCGCTGGATCCTTACGGACAAATTGAGAGCAAGTTTATGGTGAAATACAGAGTTTGACCTGTGCAAAGCATTCTAAGGTAAGCTAACCTCGTTTTGTGCTTTTCCGTATAAAAGCCCCATGTGCTCGGGGAGTGATTGTTGTGCAGGGAAATGAATTGCATAGTCAAAAAGAGGAGACTGTAAGGTTTCATTTGATGTGTAGAGTGTCATGGTACATGATCGGGAATGTGTGTTTTCATGAGAAAAGAAAAAAATAAATAACCGGGACCGCGTTTTATTTATACAGTAGCGGCGCACGGCTCGTGCGCGGGTGACCCTCGAGGTCTGCCGTAGCTAAAACAGAAAGTGCAATAGCACCATCCACCTATGCGCCACGAATCCTACACACTGGGGCTTTAAAGCTCACAATAGTCAAGTTTGCATGATATAGGACCTTTAACATGTTGTAATCCAGTGTTTGTATTTATTGTTAGTGGTTTGAGTCATGAGCAGCTGACATTGGGCCATGGTATTTCCTTTGACATATTGTTTAAGAGCTGATACTGCTTCAGATTGTGCTATTCACATCTGCTCTGAGCTCTCTGTGTTTGAGAGGCTCACATGCAACAGACAGACACTGTGCAGAAACAATCAGGCAAGCGCCCATTTAAGCTATCATAGTGGAAACATATGCATATGCTCGGATTGCGCAATGACCCCCAAGGGACATCTCCAGCTCTGTTACCAAATATGCACTGTTTTATCTTATCAAACCCTTTGAGCATAAAAATCATTTGAGTATCTAATACAAGCATTTATTTTTCTCAGTTTGTGTGTTAGCCAATAAGAAACGGCTGTGAGCTGCAATGTGGGGACTTGCTTTTACTGACAGATATTATCACTCTCATGGGCACCTCTGATTAAATGGTTAAACTGTTATGATGTTCAAATTTCATTTCTATAAGACAGTCTTGGGAGTCATTGGAGATACTGATGGTGAAGAATGGCAGCTTTGCGTGAAAAGTCCCTCAGTCGTCCAGGTAGAATCCATGATAAAAGAAGAAATTCAATTTGTCAACTGGACAAAGTTTGTTTGGTCGAAAACGTTTTGCCGCTCATCCGAGAGGCTTCGTCAGCTCTAATTAGAATGCTGGTAAGACGCTTGCTTATATCTTGCTGCAGGGAGGAGCTAACTCGCTAACTACTTTCCTAAACTATCTCTGAGCGCTATATTGGAGAAACCAAGCAGCCACTTCACAAGAGGATGTACCAACACAGACGGGCGTGCCAGAGTGGACCGTCATCTGCCGTACATCTTCACCTAGAAGCCACGGGCCATTCTTTTGAGGACAGTGAGGTTCAGATCTTAGCCAGGGAAAAGAACTGGTTTGAGAGGGGAGTTAAAGGAAAAGTAACGTTATTTTACAATCTGAGCCTTCTTTCGGTAATAAAACAAGTCGTTTGACTCACCCATATCACGTTCGTGTCATTTGGAGCTGTTTGAAGAAAGTTATGTTGTAGCGTATCCGTTAGCATGAGTATTCGGGGCATTACTTTGCGGTGTCCAAATAACACAAACTTTAGCACTTTTCAAATCATAGAAGCCCGATGTCTTAATGTAAGATTTCGTTTGAAGCAAAAGTGGCCTGTAATCCGAGATTTATCCATAGTTTTCAGCTTTGCGTTTCATGTTTGGGTCCCGGGAGCTCAGAGCACAGTCCGCGCATGCGCACTGGCGTCCTCATCTACTCGAAACTATGGCTAAATCTCGGATTACAGGCCACTTTTGCTTCAAACGAAATCTTACATTAAGACATCGGGCTTCTATGATTTGAAAAGTGCTAAAGTTTGTGTTATTTGGACACCGCAAAGTAATGCCCCGAGCATATGATACGAGCCCCATGTTAACGGATACGGGATCATGAGTAGAACAGAACGGCTCAACATAAGTTCTGCGATACTGCTCCAATTGACAGAAAAATGCTATGGGTGAGTAAAACTACTTGTTTTATTGCCGAAAGAAGGCTCAGATTGTAAAAAAACGTTAATTTGCCTTTAAAGAGACTATTTTTTGTCAAAAAAGAGAATCCTTCTCTGAACAGAAATGGTGGAGTCAGACATAATTTGTCTCCCATCTATAATTCCATTCTTAAGCCTAGATCAAGCAAACAGGGGAACAATAGGGCTAGCCAGGTCAGGGCCAGAGGTGTGAAAAACACTTGTTGTAGGGATGAATAGGTATGGTAATCTAGACGCTAGAGAAACAAAAGACTGAAACCAATGAGATAGTTTCGGAAAGTAGTTAGCTAGTTAGCTCCTCCCTGCAGCAAGATATAAGCAAGTGTCTTACCAGCATTCTAATTAGAGCTGACGAAGCCTCTCGGATGAGCGGCGAAACGTTTTCGACCAAACAAACTTTGTCCAGTTGACAAATTGAATTTCTTCTTTTATAATGGCAGCTTTGTTTCTTTTGCCATTCTTTCCCAGCTGGGGCAACAGAAGCGGGGTACCTTCACAGGGAGCTGATGAATAATCCAGTATTTAATGTATCTGACTATCCAAATAAACATACAATAAATTAAATGCATTATTAATTTTTATTTGATTTGAACTGAGGACCAAAAGAATAAACTGATTCAATTTACACAAAACAGTTACACATTTCCTCAAGTAATGTTGCTCTTGCCAAATTGCGTGCAGCCGCTCTATTGTAATAGATACCCAATAGTCCAGTGCAGGTCTGGTTAGTGTCACCATGTCTGACATTTAAAAATCCCTCATTTGTTCTTCCAGAATATGACCTGATGTTTTATGTGAAGTGACACATTCATAAACACAATGATGGTTTATAGTCAGATATTCTTCAGAAAGCCTGAGCTTTCTGAAGAATATCTGTTGTTGAATATCTGAGTGGAGATGGTCCAAGAGCACAGACATGCACACGAACTTGACCAAAAACAGTCCTGTCTCTGGGTGAGGGGGTACAGCATAGAATGACAGTGCTGAGAAGAAACACAAGATGAGCTGCAGATCAAATGTCCAAATTTAGACTTTAACAAACTTTATTAACCCACAGTATAAATCTTATATATTATTCTATTATACCATGTATTTATATACAATTATACATGACAAATAATTATAATTTGTAATAATTATAGCTAAATATAAATTGTAATATGAGTAAAACCACCTGCTTGACAAAACCACAGTGCTTAGTGAATGTGGCGTGTGAGAGACTCTGGTGGTACAGATTAGCAGACTCACTTTGGTCTGTACAACTGTGGCTACAAAAGCAGTAAAGACACTTGCCCCACTGCTCATTGGTGAGAAAAGGAGTATGGAATTTGTCAATGAATCAACCAGGATGCTCTTACCACCAGTGAGTACGGAGTGAAAGAATAACGTGCTGCAACATGGGGTTTTGAAAGTGCTATATAAATTCAGTGCCTCAATGTATAAAAATAAAGATGCGTCAGTCAGTATACATGCATGTAAGCAGTACTCGAGTTGAGGGGGGATGGGGGGGGTGGCATCCCCCCTGTGGGAAAAAAATAGTCAAAATCATCCCTCTTCTAAAACGGGCATCCCTTCTTCCATCCCTTATGGCATTTTATCAATCAGGCATGAAAATCCCTCAACTTTTGGCAAATTTCGCCGTTTTTAAGTCAAAATGGCCAGTGCGCTCCAGATTCCAATCATGTTGCAGCATAATTACGCACCGATACGCACTCCCGCCAATCATGACGATTGCCGCTGTTGCGTTTGCGCCTGTTCACCGATCAGCTGTGAGCGAACCGCGTGAATGTTTACGCGGCATTTCCAAGAGAAGAAGAATCCTTAACTTGCTACGTTAATGCTACGTAAGAAGGAACTCTCGCCTCGGGACACGGGATAAGTTCGGGATATGTCCTTTTCTCCGGAGCTCCGGATTATTAAAGACAACACGGCAAACTGTTAGAATGGATCTGACCGCATTCTTATGGGTGAGTCATATTATCAGATTATTTCTGCATCTATTTCGGCACTAAACCAGGACTAAACCAAGACTAAACCAGGACTAAACCAGGACTAAACCAAGACTAAACCAGGTCTAAACCAAGACTAAACCAGGTATAAACCAGGACTAAACCAAGACTAAACCAGGTCTAAACCAGGACTAAACCAGGTCCAAACCAGGACTAAGCCAAGACTAAACCAGATCTAAACCGGGTCTAAACCAGGACTAAACCAGGACTAAACCGGGACTAAACCAAAACTAAACCAGGTCCAAACCAAGACTAAGCCAGGACTAAAACAGGTCTAAACCAGGTCTAAACCAGGTCTAAACCAGGACTAAACCAAGACTAAACCAGGTCTAAACCAGGTCTAAACCAGGTCTAAACCAGGACTAAGCCAGGACTAAACCAGGTTTAAACCAGGACTAAACCAAGACTAAACCAGGACTAAGGTGTGTGTGTGTGTGTGTGTACGTGTGTGATAACATATATCCTGTGTATTATTGAATTATTGAATGATTATATGGACTTTTTGTTATAAAAGCATTTCCATTTTAACAAAGTACCTTCTAATTCTCCCCCCCCCCCCCGTTGGTGAAAAATTTCACCATCCCCCCGGTTTCATTTTACAACTCGACTACTGCATGTAAGGTAAGCAAGTATAGTTTTTTTTTTTTCAGCAGATGTTCTATTTTAAACATTCGTACATAGATAATCTTTCACACACCAATGCAATCAGATCAAAACAATAGTGTGAGTCTTCTGCAGCTTATTCCCCCATGATCACATGGCACACTGTTAAATCATTAACTAATTGTTGATTTGATTAGAAAATAACTCTGAAATCTCATACATACAAACCATCTATTTCCTGCATTAACCCTGTGCATCCCACTTACAGCAGAGAAACCCCTTGACGTGTGTTGTCATTCCTCACATTTCAGTGACGTTTGAGTGACACACGGTGCTCTCCTCATGCCGTGACTTCTTCTACCCTGATGTGTTGTTTTGGGAGTGGTTGGTACTAAATGTCTCTCTGCCCTGCCTGTCCTGTCCAGTCCATCCCACGCATCTGCTCTGTTCAAAGGATGGAGCAGTCCCAGAGGTGCACAGATTAGCAAAGCAAAACAAAAGAAAGCCATTGTCAATAAATAGTGACAGCAAAATTAATCAATTAGTTACAAAGCATCGGTGCATTTGTGTGTCTTCATGTACATTTTTTTTCTTAAAAGATCCTATATTACCCAAATTTGACTCTAGTGAGCTTTAACCCATGTTATAATATTGTTACCTCATCAAAAACATGCCTGGAGTTGTGTTTTGTTTGATTCACACATGTTTGAATAATACTTTATTAGTCTGTCGATCTCCAAAGCTCAAAATGCTCTGTTCCACCTTGTGATGTCATGAAGTTTTCAAGTTAACAGCTACCTTTTGACTTTTGTTGAGTAGAGACTGGCAATTCCAGGCCTGAAACTACCCAAATGATTTTAATGAAGGTGTATGGAGTTTAAAAACACAGTGAAGCACTTCATATATTTCCACATGACATCACAAGGTGGAACAGAGGGTTTTCTGTTTGAGAGAAGAACTCAGCCAAAATATGCAAGGTTTGTGTGTTAAATATGTGTGAATATGTGCGAACGTGTGAACACATACACACATACACAAAACATAACTCCAGGTATGTTTGTAATGAGGAAACATTATTTATTTATTTTTTACTGTGTGTAGTTTTATGTATTTTAGCATGTTAGTATGCGTGTGTGTGCGTGCGTGTGTGTACTGTTTGGGTTGTTTGGTGTCGGGCAGCTGTGGGGGGCTGGTTGGGTGGAATGAAATGTGGGTTGTTTTTAATCACTGTAAAGCACTTTGTGTTACATATTTTGTATGAAAAGTGCTTTATAAATAAAGTTTTGATTTGATTTAAAGCCCCAGTGTGTAGGATTCGTGGCGCATAGGTGGATGGTGCTATTGCACTTTCTGTTTTAGCTACGGCAGACATCGAGGGTCACCAGGGCGCGCGCACGAGCCGCGCGCCGCTACTGTACAGGGGGTCCTCGGGTTACGACGTTGATCCGTTCTTAAGACGCGTCGTAACCCGAATTTCGTCGTAAGCCGGATTTTGCCTTTGATCTTCCAACCAAAGCACCAATAACCTTTCCATCTCAATAATTAGACCACTACGCTGCTTGGTTATCACTGCCGCTTTCATAGGAGCAGATCAGAGCCCACATCAGGTACTTCCGCCCACATTGGGCACGCACACGAGGCCGTCTTCTTCTCCCTACAACCACAACAGAGCGTATTCTTCCGCCGTGCGCCGCGCGCCGTTCGCGTTTGTTTACATCTCTTACCACGCTAAACCGCGTAAGACGGAATGACGCGTAATATATATATATATATTTTTTTTAATGGGGGCGCGTTCGTAACTACGAAACGTCGTAACCCGAGACCGTCGTAACCCGAGGACCCCCTGTATAAATAAAACGCGGTCCCGTTTTTTTTTTTTTTCTCTCTCATGAAAACACACATTCCCGATCATGTACCATGACACTCTACACATCAAATGAAAACTTAGTCTCCTCTTTTTGACTATGCAATTCATTTCCCTGCACAACAATCACTCCCCGAGCACATGGGGCTTTTATACGGAAAAGCACAAAACAAGGTTAGCTTACCTTAGAATGCTTTGCACAGGTCAAACTCTGTATTTCACCATAAACTTGCTCTCAATTTGTCCGTAAGGATCCAGTGAATAAAATCCAGTAAAACAATTTAGTCCAAAACACGTGTTAGATCCATTACGACGTCTGAACCGGCAGCATGCTTGTGTTGTTTACCCAAAACCACGAGCCTTGCCGAAGGCGAAGGCGGAGCCCAAATGTCCTTCTGCGGCTCTCGTATTCAAAATGGCTGCCTCTGCATGGGGAAGATCCCCCTTTTATGTGACTATATCTAAGTCCAAAAGAATACTTTGATTTCATGGTGGAAGTGAAAAGACTTGGAAAACAATGTATTTTTGAATGGGTATCTTCAATTTCAGTAATTAACGGGTAAAAATCTTACACACTGTCCCTTTAATTATAACATATCAGAAAATTTAGTAATATGGGACTTTACATTTTTTCTTATCTCAATCTCTGTCTTATTTTGAATGAACTCCAGATTAAGATGAACTGGAGACAGAGAGTGGAGTTAAAATATGGTAGTGCAACATAAAGGATGAAATCTTGATTCAAGCTTTATGAAAGGGCCCATAATATGCTTTTTTCTCATCTGTGTTGCAATGTTGTTTCCTCATCACAAACATACCTGGAGTTGTGTTTTGATTGTGTTTGATTTTATTCTCCATTGGCTACCTGTTCAGTTTCGCATTGATTTTAAGATTCTTTTATTTGTTTTTAATTGTCTCCATGGCCTGGCCCCACAGTATCTGTCTGACCTGCTGGTGCTCTCTCAGGTCTGCAGCTCAGGTTCTCCTTGTTGTCCCTAAGACAAAAAGGAAACTTAGGGGTGATCGGGCCTTTTCAGTGGCTGCTCCAAGACTCTGGAATGCACTTCCACTGAATTTTAGACAGGCCGACTTCCTGTTTTTAAATCTCTTCTTAAAACTCATTTGTTTAGATTGGCTTTTCACTCAGTGTGGCTCACTACTCAGTGTGAGTAGTTGACAGTTATCATGTTCTGTTTTTGATGTTTCTGTGTCTCATGTTTTGTGTTTTAACCTGAGTACAGCACTTTGGTCGACTGTGTTGTTTTTAAAGTGCTTTATAAATAAAGTTGGATTGGATTGGATTGGATTATTCACACGTTTAACACACAAAGCCTGCAGATTTAGGCTGCGTTCTTGTGGTAATACATGAAGTGCTCCTCTGTGTTTCTAAACTCCATACACCTTCACTAGAACCATTTGAATGATTTCAGCTCTGGAAATGCCAATCTCTACTGCATAAAAAATAAAATGTAGCTGTTAAATTGACATCACAAGGAGAACCAGAGTATTTTGAGCTCTGGAGATGTAGACAGACTAATAATGCAGGATTACTCAAACATGTTTGAATGAAATAAAACACAACTCCAGGTGTGTTTTTGAGGGGGTATCATTATATCATTGTTTAAAGCTCACACCAATTAATTTAGCTTAATAGAGGCCCTTTAAACATAATGAACACTGCTAGTAACATGACTTAAAGGAAAATTAACATTTTTTTTTACAATCTGAGCCTTCTTTCGGCAATAAAACAAGTAGTTTTATTCACCCATAGCAGTTTGGTGTCAATTGGAGCAGTATCGCAGAACTTATGTTGAGCCGTTCTGTTCTACTCATGATCCCGTATCCGTTAGCGTGAGTGCTCGGGGCACTGATTTGCGGTGTCCAAATAACACAAACTTTAGCACTTTTCAAATCACAGAAGATCGCTGTGTCAGGGTAGACTTTTAGTAGATTCCAAAATGGCCTGAAACCCGATATCGCAACAGAAAAGTAAAGTTCAGAGCGGTGTTAGCTTCTTTCGGACTAGCGGTGTTTACAAAACAGCTGAGTTCACGCATGCGCACTGTCCTCTCTGATGACGTCATCAAATGAAACTATAGCTGGATATCGGATTTCAGGCCGTTTTGGAATCCACTAAAAGTCTACCCTGACACAGCGATCTTCTGTGATTTGAAAAGTGCTAAAGTTTGTGTTATTTGGACACCGCAAAGTAATGCCCCGAGCACTCACGCTAACGGATACGGGATCATTAGTAGAACAGAACGGCTCAACATAAGTTCTGCGATACTGCTCCAATTGACACCAAACTGCTATGGGTGAGTAAAACTACTTGTTTTATTGCCGAAAGAAGGCTCAGATTGTAAAAAAAAAAACGTTAATTTTCCTTTAAATACCCCAAACTGCCTGGATACGGTACTTGCACCACAATTTGAGAACCACTGGTGTAGTCTGCCTTTGTATGTACAAGGAACAACACACTGATGATTCACACTGGTTTGATTACGGCCAGCGTGTCCTTATATTTCTTTCAGACTCCATTTTGTTGTCTCAGATATATTAGTGTGCATTTAGTAATAGTAACTCACAGGTGTAATCAAGTGACAGCATCAACCTCACAATTTCACACAAATGATTTTAAAAGCTACAGTTCTTCATCTTTAGGTCTACACACGACCATACTGTCAACACTAAAAATCAATACAGATTTTCCATAGACTTAGGTGGGGGAGGTAGGACTCAGGTTTAAATGGTCATCCAATTGCGGCCGGAACGTCAGAAACATAATAACACCTAATAGTAAATCAATGTGAAAATCTATTGACTGCTTTATAGGCTGTTTGAAGTCTTTGAAGGAGACCATTTGGATTGCACTATTGTTACTCAGTGGTGGTATAGGTCATTTTGATAAATATAATATATTTTTCAGTTGCATGCCAGTCTCCAAAAGTATAACATGATAACTGTAAATTGTAACAAAACATATAGGGTACATATATAAGATAAGAAATTTTGTTTGGACATGAGAGAGTGCGATTTATAATAAACACTAAAAACAGCACAGCAGACAGACACATAAGAAACATGTATAATACATGAACAAAGGAAACATGCAACATATAAAAAAGACTGCTATTGTTTGTACAACCTGTTTAAAACACACACACACATAAAAACCCTACAGAAAAGTTGCATCCCCACACACACACATACACACACGCACACACCCGCTAAGACCTACTATTCAGTAGTTTAATTGACCAGGGAACCAATGAAAATTTGAACCTATTTGTTTTACAGTTTGGGACCCTGTATCTTCTTCCTGATGGCAGTACTATTTCATATTCACTGTGCAAAACGTGCTCGTCATCCTGTAGGATTTTCAAACCCTGCCTTTTCACTGTTTCATCAAATAAAGCTTGCAGTGATGTGGGAGGGGGCATGCCCATTATTTTCCCCGCTCTCTTAACGAGAGTTTGCAGTTCAGTTCTCAGTTTAACAGACAGGTTCCCAAACCATATAATGATCCCATATCTAATGATGGATTCAATGGACGCCCTATAGAAGGCCATCATTATTTCTTGCTCCACCCCAAACACTCTCAACCTCCTCAAGAAGTGCAGACGTTGGCTAATTCGTCTGCTTAAAAAATCAACATGCTGGCCCCATTTTAATTGGGAATCAAATACGACCCCTAAGTATTTATATGTGGAGACCTGCTCCACTGCCTCCCCGTTCAGAGTCACCACCTGATGGTTTCCTATGGACCTGGGGTATAGGCCTAAACGTGGATGCGTTTGAGTGTTTTATTCCAGGTTAAGGATTAAATATTGACTTAAATGGAAGCGTCTAATGATGCATGATTTCTCCCGAAAGTTAAAGATAGCCTAACAGATTATCATGAAAAACCACCGGAGATTTAACTGTGAGTCACTAAAACGAGGAACCATAAATTTCACTCTCCAAACTCTACAGCACCATCTCCTGGACAGTAAATGTCAAAACATGTTAATATTACAAGTGCTCGATTGGTTATAATAAAATGTAAAAAGAATCTTTGAGTTTAGCATTATTGCTTATTAATAAAAGATAAATTAGTATATTGACTGCATTTTCTTTTATGCAGTGATGTAAAGTTATGGTATTTGAAGACAGTATTTTGCAGCCTGAAATAATCATCACATATCTCCCGTGAACCACCTCACACAAACTGACTAAAAATAAACAAAACAACTCAACACAATAGCTTCATTAACTTTTTGGTTAGTACTTGGATGGGAGACTGTTGGGAATACCTGGAGCCACAGTGTGGCGCCAGTGGCAAAAATGGTCATTGTGTCCTTAGGCAAGACACACTAATATGAAAGTGGTGTATGTGGGGGTGTTGGTGGTGGTTCTTTGGCTGTCCTGAAAGGTGCTATATAAAATCCAGTGGTTAATTATTTAATTAATTAGGCAGTGCGGGTTGGCAGAAACACCTCAAGCTGCATTTGACTGAGCTCAGGAGTCCCCCCAGGGCTGTGTGCTCAGTCCGATGCTCTTCACTCTGCTGACCCACGACTGCTCACCAGCGTTCAGCACCAATCACATAGTGAAGTTTGCGGACGATACGACTGTGGTGGGTCTCATCTCTAATAACGATGAGACAAACTACAGGAGTGAGGTGAGCCTTCTGACCCAGTGGTGCAGCAATAACAATCTCCTTCTTAATGTTGAAAAGACCAAGGAGATTGTTATTGACTTCCAGAGAGGCCCCACCCAGCACCCCCCACTGTCCATTAACGGTGCAGCTGTAGAGCGGGTGAGCAGCACCAAATTCCTGGGGGTGCACATCAGTGAGGACCTCTCCTGGACAGTGAATACTGCATCACTGACAAAGAGGGCTCAGAAGCACCTCTATTTCCTCCGCAAACTGAGGAGAGCTGGAGCCCCCCCACCCATCATGCCATCTTTTACCAAGGCACCATTGAGAGCGTCCTGACCAGCTGCATCACTGTGTGGTACGGGAGCTGCACTGAACAGAACAGGAAAGCCCTGCAGCGCATAGTGAATGCAGCTGGGAGGATCGCTGGTGTCTCTCTCCCCTCCCTCCTGGACATTTTTTTATTCACCCGCAGAGCGTCCAGCATTGTGGGTGACTCGAGCCACCCCTCACACAGCCTCTTCAGCCTCCTGCCCTCGAGGAGAAGGTACCGGAGCTTCATCCACCAGGCTGTCAGGAAGCTGAGCTCTCACCTTGCCTCTCCCCCCATATTGGCATAACCTGTATTCCATAAAAGACATATCACTCTAGACACTTTAAGAAACTGCTGCTAAGGACGACTGTTGCACTGTTGCACATTTACTACTGGACTTTTACTACTGTTGTACTGTTGTTTACCACTGTTATTGCACATTTACTATTTACTACTAGAATTTTACTAGTGTTGTACGGTTGTTTACTACTGTTATTGCACTGGAATTACTACTGTTGCACATTTATTTGTATCTTAACTTCAATGCACATTCTATTGCACATTCACTGCTGTATCTTCCATTGCACATTTTTGATGCAAACTGCACATTTTTGGACATCTGTAAATAGGTATTTATTTATTATGTTGCACTGCTTTCAGATTTTAGATCTTAGATCTTAGATTTTAGTTTTATATTTAGATTTTTGTCTTAGATAGTTTTTGTTGTGTTTTGTCTTTATATTGTATTTTGTACACTATCTTTTTCCACTACCTGGCCAGAGAGAAACGAAATTTCGATTCATTGTATGTTGAACACGTATGGCGGAATTGACAATAAAGCTGACTTTGATCTTTGATCTTTGAACTCAAAGTCAAGTGACTTTGAGTTCAAAGATCAAAGATCAAAGTCAGCCTGTGTATTTAAAGGTGTGCTATATAACTTTTCTAGTGGAGTCCTACACCAATTATTTTCATTGGAGATGTTATGGCTTTGTTTCACAGTATGGCATCAATGGCTGCTCACAGTAAGAATGTTTGTTTTTCAAGTTTTATTGATAGATGATTTTCATGCAACATTGTGGGACATTCCAGGCAAAGCCATGAAGGA